>DWJZ01008443.1:0-11353 GCA_018249125.1 Asbolis capucinus
TTTTTTAGAAAAGGATCCTTGGGGATTCCTCAGTAAATTTGTACGGAAAAAAAAGTATCTGTTGCTTTACACAGAGGAAAATCTGCCAACATTTTGGATACTGCACCACAGGATATACCTACCTATTTACACTTTTTTTAGTACGTAAATGTATATTTTTTATTTCATACCAATATATATATGTATATATAATACAGATTATTTCGTGTATTGGTATAATACAAATGTATCTACGCCAATATACAAAAAAGTGTTCACGTTTCTGCTCGCTCGTAAATAAGCTGGTCCTTAATTTTTTTTTAATCTGCTATATAATTTTCTTCCTAAGGAAATAATTGATCGAAACATATATCATCAACCTTTCGTATTAAATATGTCTGGAATCTCAAATCAAGCTATATCCAGTATCTACACGCAGGAATTTTCTACCTTTTAAATAAAAAAAAATTAAAAAAATAGACGTGAATTGAGTACCTCTTCCTTTTTTCAAGGCGGTAAGTGACTATCCTGCATCACATAAAGATACAAAAATACCTCATATTGTATACCTATCAAGAAGAGAAGGAATTTTAATTTCTAATTGCTTCTAGACGGCTTAGGAATGGTTGAAAATGCATTTGCGTCTGACGAACTACATCGTGTATAAAGAATGCTAATATATCGATGTTCAACGTCCGGTAGACTTACAATATATCGATACTGCAATTACAACGTAGCCAGTTAAAGCGCTTGACCGATTCCACTCAAAGATAGTACCGGCTAGACCCATTATCTTGTGAAAAATTACGATAAGTGAATGTCATTGTAAGGAATGGGGATAGTTTTTTATACAAATAATATACATTTGCATAATATAGATAGAATTTACTATCCTCTTATCTGGTATTGGCGGGAACTTAAAACGTCAACATGGCAATCTACCTCACATTTAACTCAAGATAAACAAACGAATATGACATAAAAATAAATGTTGAATTATAATAGTTCTATTTTCAAAACTCATATTCGATAAAGTCAAGTGGCCAGTACGAAGCCACACGCCATTTTGAATTTATTTACCTTTGTTTATTTTTCATTAATTTTTGGCCTCTTTCCATACAGCCAAATTTACATCTTTGTATTTTAGTTACAAAAACAACAAATTGGTTATTACGTTACATGTCAGTCATGGGCACAGTTATGTCAAACTTGTAGTCATAAATAGTAATTAATTTTAATTCCTCTAACTATATTCCGTGGGAAGTTAATTTCTCCCGAGGTTAATTGCGATGTCATTTAACAACGAACTAACTAATTAATTTATATGCAGCTCGGGAGCTAAAAGGCTAATGTTTGCTTCGTCTGCAATTAACATACGGTGACTATTTAATGTTAAGTTAAGCAAGCAATGTTAAGTTAGTTAATGGTTTAAGTTTCGTTTTAAATTTGTTTTACTTGAGGCTCTATGAGTTTAACATTCGTAATCATGAACAATATGTACCTACCCACTTCATTCGGTTGCAAGTTTACTGCCGTACTTAGTGGTTAATGGTTATTTAAATCGCTGGTTAAAATATAATCTGTACACAAATTATGCAATGAGCAATTTAAATAGCATTAACGATTTTGTATAATCTGTTTACAAATAAAGGACTTATTTTAATCTTAAACGATTCTCCGGCAGTTCGTAGCGTTTTCGCCAATTCTTAAACATGCCAATTTTAAATGCTATATGTAAGAATTATGCCGAATTTTGTGGAACGCAGCAATATAAGAGTGATCTTATGATTTAGTTTAGTTATATAATTACTTTAGATGTAACCCGGCACACTTTAACACGCATCCACTCATCAAACGTGTGTCCGATGGATAATTTTGATACCAAAATCTTTTCTAGAGATTTCTGAACGACGTTGCTTAAGACATAAGTGCTCTGTCTTCTACCATTTCAAAGTCTGTAAAGGACAAACAAACATTCATTTTTACATTATATATAGATGTATATCTTCATTATTTATTCCGTAGGTTTGTACGTAAATCAGCATCTATTAATATAAGTATCATTTACGTATTCTCGGATAACGAGGCGAGCTTACGGTCGAGGACGTTATACATAGTTAGGATGTCTGGTCTTGAGTTAGCTGTGCTACTGCTATATCTGCAAATTGAAATATTAAATAAGACGTTAAAATTTCATCCAATATTATAAATGCGAAAGTTGGATAGATGGTTGTTACTCCTTCATGCAAAAAGTACTGAATGGATCTGAATTTAGTTTAGTATATAGGCTGGAATAACACAAAGACTGTTTTTTGTGAACATACCATGCGGGTGAAGCCGCAGGCGTATCATAGTAAGGACTACCCCTAATATCCTACTGACAGAAAGGAATCTTATGTGACAAAAGACAGGTTGTGTTTAGTTAGCCAGTTAATCCCATTAATGACCTACTACTGAGTATGGGTCTCTGCATACTGAGGAGGCCTAATGCATACTCTACCACGCTTCCCTAACGCGGTTTAGAGTTTTTAAGGCTAAGGCCTCCGACATGGCATAACGATTGCTATCCAACGATAACCGGGACCGACGAATTTACGTGTACTCCGAAGCAAGAAAGCGGTCAATTAATTTGCCACTAGCGTTCACCTATCCTCCTACCAACCGCGCCCGCAGTTGCTTAACATTGTACATTGTATGTATTGTAGTTTACGATTGAAACAAACCGCCGGACTACGAACTTTTCAATAAACTACTTATTTACTCAAAATCATTACTATGAAGTATATAGATTTGTTCAAATCCAATTTTTTTGTTGGCAAAATATTTCCAGTGGATTCAGAACTTGTCAGAACATGTCAGTTCTAAAAAAATATGCGTAATATGAGTCTTGTATGATTTATCGATTATTAGAAACGCTCCAATGAGTACTCATACACCAACTAGGTTAGTTTATGCGGTTTTCCGATGAACTCATAAGTTTCTTGAATATTTATAAGATTCTTCCTAGGATTTACGCTAGGGTAACGTCATGGGATATAAGGGTAATATTGTAATGAACTGTGTGACGGTTGCAATGCTAATGCAATTTTGTTGTGACACTGCCTTTATACAGATAATTAAGAAGTTTACATATAATCATTATTACTTGTAATTATCTGAATTTTTAATACACACAACTCAAAATTAGAGGTGCAGCTTGAATAATAAAAATTAGGTAAAATGAGTAATTATTGAAAAATTTTCGTGATTGCTTTCCGTTTGCGAGATACGAGATCGCGGTAGACCACGTTGAACTGCTAGGCTGATTTGTTTGTCTCAGACTTAGTCTCAGTTGCAGCGTAGACTTTGACCCAGTTCGCTATCTTCTCAGCAGATGGAGGTACATTCCTAGAAAACCTGTCAACAGGTCTTTCATAGGACGTCCCATCAACACATCACGACCCACATCGCAGCTGTGGTCTCAATGACAAGACTAACGGGTCTCGGGTTGGGAAGATGATTCATCTCCGATATTGTTAACATTAAAGTCGCGAAACGTAAAATCCAGTTTCTGTACATAGGTCACAGAGAAATCATACCCTCTGCGAACTTTGTGTTTATGTATTGTTTATGAATAGGTAAAGTAAAAATTTAAACCTTGAGCGCTTCCGTGCTCGGAAGATACCCACACCCGATGTTATCGTCAGTTGACAGCTTCATCAGAAGACTTAGGGTAACGAAAAAACTATCCTGGGTTGTTCAATTAAGTTTTTGGGTACGAAAGTAAAAAAGAGGGTAACGAAAAGACTATCCTGCTCAATGTATTGTTGCTTAATGTATCCTGGGTTGTTGGGTACCGAAGTAAGAAAGTCATATGTCTCAGGTACACGGGTAGCGGAGGCAGGTAGCATCAGAGCCGTGGGAGCGAGAACGCGCTGCGCACTCTGGTTACTGGTGGCAAAGCGAGTCAATGTTAAACATACATTACATTCACTGACTTCTTTACTTACTTCTTCTTCTTTCGTGGTGGAGAATATATACTTGGTGCAACTTCGAATAAATTCCAGAATAAATGTAAGCAAACCATAAAAAATCTTTTGTAGGGTTTTCACCAACTTACATAAGGTTTTTTCCACTTCCATTTTTGAAAATTAGTAATTAAATTTAGTATCGATTAAACAACAAGTATAAATAAATTAAGTCATACCAGCCACACAAAAAATTACAAAACACAACATCACATTCACAAATTCACACTCTGACATCCTTAATTTCATGACTTTCTATTGAAGTATTTTGTTTTATACTCTTATAAATTATTGATATTCGTTTTAATACACTTCATTTGTCAGCAAGCAAATAGCATGTTTACATGTAAAAGTTTTTAAAAATATAATCGTACAAAACAGTTAACAGTTGTTAAAACATAAAAAAAGTTTGATTCTCCTGTTTGTCACAGTTTGCTAGGCAACGGATTGTTTTTAAACATTCCAGATCGAATTTGCACCGAGTATAGGTCTTCACGGCTACGAAAAGACCCCTCCAAAGACCTAACTACATTCTTTTTTTAATATTTGTTCTTTTGGTCGCTATGCGTCACTTTTTTTACGAGTGTGGCTGATATCTGTGTACTATTACAGCTAACCCGCAAATGGTTCATCGGATTATTTGTCAAAAGAAATCCATAAATTGAAATAAACAGGACTAGTTTTATCTGATTTTCGTCCAGTCCCAGTCTGGTTGAAGCAGGTTAGTTATCTTTTATTCATGCAGAAGCCCAGCGCCTGAAGCTGACAACCAGAAAAAATACGACTGTAGGTGTGCTAATTCGCATTTCAATCAGTTTGTACCATTTATAAATGGATATAAATCTTATTGATTTGACGTTTGTGACGTGAAGTTATCTGTGGGAAATTAATAGCAATGTCATGGTGCGAGTATAAAGCTGCTGGTTCACGTAATGATATTATAATTTATATGATATAAACGCTTTAAAATCGTTCCCACCAAACTGTACTAATTGATACACTTCTCATTATTCTGTCAATGGCCATCGCTGAGAGGAGTCGAGTTTTATGTGTCTTAAAAATACGAAATTGGGTATTTAAATCGAGTAAAAGCTATAAAATCGATATAAAACAAACGGAGGAATAATGAACAACATAAAAATACGATACATAATATGAAGTATTATATCAATTAAAGAATGTTAAATCAAACCAATTTTTTATTTTCATATGATATACGTCACATAGTTAACACCTAAAAGTGTCATCGTAGAACGTAAGTTTTCCAATATGGCGAATGAAAGCGAATAAAAAATTGAGGCGCCAAATGTATGAAAGCAAATCCACGGTTATAACATCATTGGGTTAATTTAATTATGCAACTCAAAAATTATTTTGGGGTTGAGTATAAAATTCAATGTCAAAGTCAAATATATTTATTGTAGACAATAGGTTTACACATTTGTTCTTGAAATATTAATAACATTCGCTATGTCGAAACATAACAAGCATACAATATAAATGAATAAAATTATGAATTTAGGCAACGATTAATGAATAATTATAAACTGAAATTAAAAGTGAAAATAAGCAACTCATAACAAAAATACATAAAAAAAACATTCATTTAAAAAGTAATTATAATAAGTGTTCCGTATTGTTCTCCTAAGGAGTGAGATAGTGCCAAAGACGTAGTAACTAAAGTCTATGGGAAGCACCAGCCATAAAGGATTTCTTTTCATCTCAACCCATCACGGACCTCTATTAAGCACGGGTCTTTTCTCTGAATGAGAAGGATAAGGCCATAGTCCGCCACGCTGGCCAAGTGCGGATTGGCAGACTTCACACACCTTTGAGTTTTGCAAACTCCCCGGCTGCAGGTTTCCTCACGATGTTTTCCTTCACCTTTATAGCGAGTGATATTTAAATGCTTAAAATGCACATAACTCTGTAAAGTTAGAAGTGCGCGCCCTGGGATTCGAACCCGGACCCCCCGAGTAGGAGGTCAAATTCTTAACCACTAAGCTTAGGCATTACTAGTAGCAGTAAAATAATAATCAATAAATTTCAAACTTTATGTATTTTCTTAAAGCTTGTCAGATAGGAATGGAAGTCAGTTACTTATGTGCTGTACACGAAAATTTTATTAATAAAATTTTGTTTTACGAATAAATATAAATTAAAGACTCTAAGTGATAAATATTAATTAATTTTAATAAAATCATTATCAAAAAATAACTATGTCATTAATAATTGTGCAGAAATAACCAAAAACAAATATTATCGATTTTTTTCAATCGATTTTATTGAAAAATATTTAAAAAAATTATAACTCTAGAACCATTGAATTTTGGATACGGTATTATTGTATGAATCGATAGGATATGCTAGACTTTTGCTCCTGCAGGTCTTTTTCCTGTTTCCAATCACCCTAATATATATTTCCACTATAAGTTTATCTATAGGTATTGATAAAAAATATCTTTATTGATTACAATGAACTGATCACATTGTGCTTGGTGTTTGAGAAGAATTGTTCGTGTATACTATAATAAAACTCAAAAGTGTATTTTTCCTATACATTGAATGTTTTTTCAAAATTTTGATGACGGGGGACTTTTATATCGAGATAAAGCACGAAAATATATATTTTTAAATTTTTGTCTGTCTGTCTGTACGCGCGTCATGTGAAAACCCGCGGACAGGTTTCGATGAAACTTTGTAAAGTTATTACTTATATCCCCGTTTAACATTTAATATACTTTTTATTCCGAATAATTCCCGGGCTTCCCTGGAATAGGAGAAGAAAGTTTGTATGGGAATTTTCTTAAATGTAAACCAATTTGCTTGAAATTTGCAACAAACAGGCCTTATTTAAATTAGTAAAATAAATTCTCAGTTTTTTGGTATTTTGTTATGAAAAGAAAAAATGGCAAAATAATGTGAATATTTTGAAATTTTCAATACAAGCTCCTGGGTGATACGTGTATGTGTATTTGAAATTTACATATCCTTAATATAATACCTTCAATATAAATTCAGCGTTTCTTTAATTTTATCCTATAAAGGATAGAAAAGGGGGGTAATATTTTGTAATAAAATGCCTCTCAATATATGTTATGTAATATTTATTTTTTGGAATTATTTTAAATCTCGAGAAATTCATTTTACAAATAAACTTTTCATCCCTAATTATACCAGAGTTCCCTTGGGATACGGGATGAAAGTTTGTATGGGATTTTTGGTCCACTGTTAATAAAAAAAAACAATGTATGTGTGTAAGCGAAGCTGCGAGTACAGCTAGTTTGTAATAAAAAATTGTATAAATGTTGTACATAGAATATGTAACTAATTTGAAAAGAATCCCAAGTAATGCTAAGACGCCAAAATCGACCTTTATAAGACCCCGTGTTTAGATTGATTTTTTTGGAAAAACATTAGACCAGTCGAGCTTACTTGGATCTTCCATTCACGATGCATTATTTGCTACGCGTGTCTTAACTCCAAAATTTTACTGAATTGTGTTGAGAGAAAATAGTTCAATATTCCATTCAGTGACGCATAATAAATGCCATCCTACGGACCCACGGATACGACATAAGGGATACCTGCCATATGACAGGATGTCTAAGGGTTATAATTTTAATAGATACTGGGTGCAATTGGCTCTTGGTTCTGGATTTGGTTTAGAGGTGGACCTCGAAATTGTATTGTCAGGTTTGATGACGGGCCCACTATGGTATAATCTATCATCATCACCTCACCCCATCACGGCCCACTATTGAGCACGGGTCTCTTCTTTAAATGAGAAGGTTAAGGCCATACTCCACCACGCTGGCCAAGTGCGGGTTGGCAGACTTCACACAATTTTGAATTTTGCAAACTCCCCGGCATGCAGGTTTCCTCACGATGTTTTCTTTCGCCCATATAGCGAGTGACATTTTAAATGCTCAAAACGCACATAACTCCGAAAAGTCAGAAGTGCGCTCTGGGATTCGAACCCGGACCCCTCGAGTAGGAGGCTGTACTCTTAACCACTAGGCTATCATCACTTCAGGTATAATCTAAACTCGGTGCAAATTCGATCTGGAATTTTCACCATGTATAAGTTTATGAAATAATAAAATCTTTATATAAGTTTTATTAATATCTTGTAGAAAGTTCTCCAGGAATGAAAAGTTAAGAAAACTGCGTTCAAAAAGAGAAAATAAAATTGATAACTCTAAAAAACGTCCAATAATGTTATGGACGAAGACGCGACAACAAGCTAGCTTATACATTTCCGTTTTTGAGTTATTAACCCACTACGCCAGCTAAAAAGCTGTAATTAAACATCAATTTGTGTATGACGAAACCAAATGTACTGACTGCAGTACAATTTTCGACACTAACTTGAGGGAACAGGGTTGAAATTCCATTAGCAGTGAAATTTGATTAATAAGTTCGCAAATGAGTTGGAATATAGTACTTAGCGAAGAGTGCTCATCTCTGAACAGTTTCGTAAACAGGAAAGCTTCTATCGATAAACAGATAACTCAAGATGGGGTTAACGTTGATAGAGGAATCGAGTTTTGCTTCTCGAATATTCCATAGATGCTACCTTTTCTTGACGAGAGGAAATCTTAGAAAAAAAGAAAGAACGACCATTTTATCAAGCAAGCACATAAGTTTATCAAGAAGTTAGAGGTATTTTTATATGATAATTAGAACGACTAGCAGACGGATCACATCAGGTAAGTGATCACCGTCACCCATGGACATTCAACAGCGGACTGGGGTGGTACTAACATGTTACCAGGTAGGAAGTAATAACGGTATATTACACACGCGGAGATGAGAAGACCAGAGAGACGACGACAAGAGAAGAGAGACAAGGGATGCAGTTTATTGCTGAAGCACTTGAAGAACAGTCCCCCGATGCTTATGAGCCTCCGGGATCAAGTCTTCAATGAGTTGTCGATCACAAAAAAAATGAAACATCTACAAGAGAAAGACAAAAAAAGAAGAGAAACAGTAGATAATTGAGAAAATTTTGGCAACAATTCATTGTTTTAACCATCAAATAGTTTTACCGATTTCAAAACAGGCGGAGGTATTCAATTCGTGCGGGGTATTTTTTTATTTTTGTTCCTCAGAAATTTTCACTCGAACTTTTACTTCTACCGAAAGCTGGTGCTTAGGATGGGGTTCCATTTTATTTTAAGCAACATCTGACGAACGGGTTTGGAGTTACTCGTATATTATCCTTATTATTTTTTTCTTTTTTTACCGCATAACTTTTGACTGGGTGGATTGATTTTTATTATTCTTTTTCATTTTTAAAGGTGATATTTGTCCCTTAGTTTCATAGCACTTTAAGCGACCACTCATCAGCGGTTTTTGAGTTATTAACATTTTTCTTGTTTTTCATAATATTCGTTATTTACTTTTCATTGGGTGTACCGATTTTTATGATTCTTTTTTTATTCAAAAGCTAGTATTTGTCGTTCAATTCCATGTAATTCTGAGCGGCTTTTGATGATTAGTGTTTATCTTTAATAATGCGTATTAAATTGGTTGCGACTACAATCATCGTTTCATTGTATTACTTGTCGGAGGCATTTGAGGTTGGTTTTTTAATTATAAAAATTATTCAATGTTGAATAAATTACATATAACTACTCGTAATCGACCCAAACGTTATATGATTGTGAACCTTTCTATGATTTTCTTGCATACATTTTCGATACTGATTCAGTACCTAAACCAAATTTCAGTTTCTAAACCAAATTACTCTTAAAAGGATTAGATTTTTCCACAATACCTTTGAGTCGAAAACATCAAGCAAATGATATGCCAACATGAAATAACACTCGACAGAAAGTAATATCGAGATGAAAAAGTATCTTTAGGAATTACATCAGCTAATGCCGACCACCAAGTTCGTTAATCCACTCTGCTTCTAAGGTAAGATCTTCAACTTAGTTCGTTAGAAGTTAAGTAGCAAATGCAATAACATCAGAATCTTGAACGTACTTCGCTATACGTGACTATCATAGTTAAGAGGTAGGATTATGAGTTCAGAAAAAATATATTTTTAATATTAAGTGCAGAGCAGAACGAATCGACCTGATATGTACACGTAGCAGGGTGGTTCGTTCATAGCTGCGGCCTGTTTCGATTGTGGGCGATGGAAAAAGTTAAGCAACAGCAGGCGCGGTCAGTTTGAGGATGGGTGACCGCTAATGGCACAATTTCATATGCACTTCCTGCTTCTGATGACACGTAAAGCCATTGCGGTTGTTAATGTTGTTAATGTTGGTAAAAAAACTACAGACACTTGAGTTGGCCAATAATTCCTCCGGTATCTACACTGTAGCCGTGTGTTGCTCTGGACCTGCTCAGCACGAGGGCCCGTGCTCAGCAATGGGCCACAGAATCAAAGCTACACGTGCAATAATTTAGTTTTACGTACACATGTTTATCTTACTGCACTTTTCTTCAACGTTATGTATAGAATGTTGAAATTCTTTCCCTACCTGAAAGCCTGAACATATTTTCTATCCGTAGTGTTATATAGCGATCGAGAAATTTCTAATATTCCTCAAGATCTTGCTGTTACGGCGTCGGCATCGGCACGGAGATAGGATAAAATTATATTTTTATGGCTCGGGCCTGAGTTACTTTAAAGATTGCTGATACATTCTATATGAATCGAAATTCTTGCTTGGTAACCTGCTTGGTTCTTTTTGAAATGAAAACAGCCTGAAACACCAGGCTTGGCTGTAGATGAAGAACGTGCAGGTGCGGAATTTCTGTTGCGTTAATTTCCTGACACTTTTTTCTCTCTTACACAATGACAACTCATACACGGCCATCTGACGCCAAACTAAGCGTTAGCTTGTACTGTGGTAATTTGGCAACTGGCACTGATACATACATATATTTAAATATATATTTACATATGTAACTATTTTAAATAGACTCTGACACCCAACAAACAATCCTGTTCATCACAGAAAATTTTGTTCTGTGTGACGATCGAACCCACGACCTCCGGTTTAGTAGTCAAGTTTGCTAACCACTACACCAACAGGCTGGGCAGTATATGAGTATAGAGTTACTTTTATATACATGATATGTGTAAGAATGTACAACAAGTGAATTATTTATATATTTGACAGTGGTTAGTGAATTTGACTGCTACACCGAAGGTCGATCTGTTACACCCAGGTCAAACTTTTCTGTGATGAGCAGTAATGTTTGTTCTGTGTGTCTGGGTGCAAATATCTTTATAAGTACGTATTTAAAAGTATATATGTATGTTTATCAGTTGTCTGATCACCATAGCACAAGCTAATGCTTAGATTCGGGTCAGATGGCCTTGTGTGAGTTGTCCAAAGATATTT
>DWJZ01008444.1:0-11351 GCA_018249125.1 Asbolis capucinus
ACGACCTCCGGTGTAGCAGTCAGGTTCACTAACCACTAGACCAACCGGCCTTACAAGCAAGAAGAGTATCACTACTGCGTTTGAGTATCCTCACAATGTGAGGTGTATAGGCCATAGTCTACTACGATGGTCAAGTTCGGATTGGTAGACTTCACACACTTTCGAACTCTCTGGAGTGCAGGTTTCCTCACAATGTTTTCTTCAGCGAAAGAAGTGATAATCCTACTTATATTACAAATGCGAAAGTGTGTGAGGATTGGTGGATGAATGTTTGTTACAACTTCACACAAAAACTAATGAACAGATCTGAATAAAATTTGGCACAGAGATAGATTATAGTCGGGAATAACAAATGCCTACCACGCGGGAGAAGTCGCGAACTGAAACTAGTTTACTTATAATACGCACGTATCTATGACAATAAAAGTGCGTGCAGGATTCAAACGTTCGGAAGACCACCAATAAAACTGTTAAAAACAATTATTCGGTGTATAAGTCGTCTCCTTTCGCCATAAGAATACTTTTGAGATGAGATTTACTGCGACATTTCCGTCCATTTTAATGATATCAATAACAATACAAGTTCCCAAATCCGCCAGCGCCAATCCCGAATAGCCCTTGCGGTTGAGCACATCACATTCCGTCTTGTTTACAGTCATGTTGCAATCTTCACTATTTTATTACATACAGGTGAATGGACTCACGACCAATTATCTTGGACTATCGCGTTTCTTCCATCGCAGACGTGACGAATTTACCATACTTTAGACATAGTGTTACAATTTCATTCTGATTCCATTCAATGAGCGGTTCGGTGCTTCAGAGGGCACGTAAAGCTACGGTCCCGGTTGTCGGAAGTCTTTGATCGGCATAAAAACTTGCGTTTAGGTCCCTAACACTCCCACCAATCCGCATTGGACGTCGTCAGTAATAAGAGACTCTTGCCCAGTAGCCATTAAATGACCAGGAACGTAGCAAACGAAAGTAGATAGACAAAGGATAGCCAATTATAGTACCAGCGTCGGAATTTGCAGGGTAGGTACCACACATCTATATCGCATCGTCTCGACGACTGCGCGCATTCGCGATACTGTCAATCGTCGTACGATCTTATTTACGAACAAAATGAATATGGATTTGAATTGAAACAGACCGGCGCGCGGCGCGTGCTGATCGGAAATGTATGGGTGGTTGTCAGTCTCGGTTATTATATACAGATCGGCTGTCGTTTCAAAATCACGGTGAAAATTTCATCTGAATTTTTTATTCTGAGTATAGTCAGGAACATGTTTTACAGAAGTTATCATAATTGCATAATATTGTTTTGCTAAGAAGTCCCCACGTGCCTTATACTCATAGGAAATATAGGAATCTCATTAATGCTTTCACTTTGAACCATTGGAACAAGACATGGCTTCGAAGATTTGTCAGCAGTTAACACCATAACACATTCACTATTCATGTTTTATTACCCGCAACTAAAATCAATTAAATCTCGAGATTCAAATCGACTTGTCACTCAGAACTGCGCACAATCACGACAAATGCCTGTGTTAGGAAAATCATTGGTTTTTTTCACTATTCCACTATTTTTAGTAACTAAAGGCCTTGACGATTTATCTCTACTAAACACTGCCACGCATGATTGAAGTAACTAATGAGTGACTAGAAAACTGAAAGCTATAATAAATTACAACATTTTATCGTCACTTGCGTCATTATCGATATGGCGATGCTACTTTCTATAGAAAAAGTTGTTCGTTCAGTTCAACCTGCACCTACTTCAACGAATCAATCATTAATTCTGAGCTGTATTAACTTTACTATTTGTCATTAATTTGACGTAATGAGGAAATATGTACTTGTATCGAATGTCAATTCTATTTTTGATTGATAGTTAATCAATCAAATCTGCAATTATTTGATTATCTATTTTTGAGTAGACATATTAGTAAAGCATCCTCGTTTTGATTCGTGAATCGTGTTATCACGCAGCACTTTATTACTGGGCGTTTTTATTGAATTTTCATGTTATGTACCTGCCTCATTTATGGTAGTAATGTACCTATCTTACCCTTGTACATGAATCTCTTTATTTACGGGAAAAACAGCAGAAAAAAAAATGTGATCAGCGTTGAGGTTATCACCGGCTTTACAACTAATACTTTAGTAAGTCGTTTGAAATATTTTGCGCGGCTTTTTAACCTTTTAGAAGTAGCCAGGTTGCAAAATAGTATCGTTTCGTTTTCCAAAATATTTTTTATATTGCTAATTTTTTTTTAATTTCTACATTTAGCTCTGCTGCTCTAATAGACTTTGATATATTCCCACAATTATTAAGTTACGTAAGATATATTTATTTGAAATTTGAAAATTTGTAAACACGTGTTTATAAGCTTAAATGAGTTCTATTCGTAACATGGATTCATATAACCATTTTAAGCTCTTCGACATATAAAATTCTTTCACAGACAAACTAAACAAATTTACAATTTCAGTCCTACTAAAAGTTTCCAAGGAAGTTTTAAAGAATTCCTGATAAGCTTCGCACAAACTACAGCTGCCAGTAGTTATCATGAAAAGTCCTTGGTGTAATTTGTGGGTAAATTTAATTCGCTGGGTTGACGACTGCCGCGCCGAGTGCGTCATCAGGTCGTCTCGATTGCGGCCAGAGTGCTCCAACATTATGTCTAATAATAATAAGACACTATATCGACCAATTAGACCAATGCTGTTCTGTACCCAAATAAGACTAATACAGTTACATCATTTTCGTTTTGCAATTTATGTAATGTTTTAAAATATCCTATCTACCTTACAATTGTCGCTCATTTTTATTTTATGAGAAACAGTTATGAGAGCTTTTCTTACTTGTACCATTAAATGTGCAGACATATAGTCCACACCTAGTGTTCAAGTAATATCTGATATCTATACAAAAAGCAAGTTGCAAATATTATAGTACCATAACCTGGACACAAAATTTTTTCGGACCTACATCACTTTTGTTAAACTAGCCTAGTACTCACAGCAAATTTGTTTCAGTGTAACATTAGTCCAAAAGACCTTATTACCAAATAATGCATGCAATTGACTGGCAATTTAGAAGTCAAAACAGATGCTATATATAAACTTAGCCTCTATAGTATATGATATGTTTGGATTCTATTACTTCTACTTACTTCACAAAAACATATTCTTCCAAATTATGTATGTGCATTCCTGATCAAATTTACACAAAGCATAGTTCAAATAATTATGTATACATAATTGATTGATTTTCACAGAAAGTGTAACCTTATCCTATAGACTCAATTATATTTATTGCTAGTCAAACAATACGCAAATGATTTCATTGATTCAGTAAAGGAACAAAAAGTTATCTTTAAAAAGCTACAGTAACAATATAATTAGGTATCTATTATAGTATTTTATTATTGTAAGTAATTAATTGTCTTTGCCAGGACTTTTTCCTCAATCTAAATGACGTGAATTTATATCTTGCAAAAGCAATGACAGTATAATGGCACACATATTTTATATAAAATTTATGTTCTCATTGCATGCACTCAATCCACACATGACATTTAAAGGATTAAATTCAGGGTAATCCACATCAAGTTAGCCAAAAAAGGCATACCTACTCAACAAATAAATAATGTTTGACATGTATGAATGAAATAATTCTCCTTATTTGAATTTAACTTCAGCAATTATGTTACAAGACAAATTAGCATCAAGAAATCTATTTGCATGAAATGAGAGTTCCTTAACTTGTTCACCTTGAGTTAACCACATTATGCACACCACATATGTGTGTGTTACAGATCTTACTATGTCAGTAGTGTGTACTCAGGTTACTATTCAAAATAAGAAGCTGGTTGTAAAATTTATACATAATCTTTGCATGATAATCCAACCATAGTTTTAAATAATATATTACTGTCATATTAGTGTTGACATTATTATAGTGTGCACACAATACACTAATTAAGTATGCAAATTGTAATTACCATTTGGTAATATGTGTCTAATAAATAATAATTGATACTATGTTGAACAAAATGGATATTGGTTATTGGTACTATAAAATAATCTGTTTCTGTTACAGATCAAAATGTTATTCTGTAAGGCTTTATAGAGCAGCACAGCTATATAATATACTATGCAGTATGCGACAAGAAAATTACTTTAATAGAAAACTATCAGATATCTTCTACTAAATTACTAGAGGATGTTGTTATAGGAAGGATTTGCTTTAATGCCTGATGACACATCACATACCTAATTAAATTGGAATCTGTTAGTTTCAGGTCAATCTTTAGGCATATTAATATGGTATATGGTCTCCAAACTACATGGTTTTTATATCCCAAGTATCCTATGATTGAAATAAGCATTTGCATCAAGTATGTATATGAAGAAAATTATAAAGCACTGTTAACAATTTTAATTTTTTAAGACTTACAAAGAGGTACTTGAGAGTAGACAACAAAGGAGAGTATAGTAAAATATATAACACATTTGAAGTGGTTGAATAGTACAAAAAAGTAATTGGTTAAAATGAATCATCTTTTTAGTGTAAATAAAATAAATTCTGTGTTAGTACTAAAATAACAGTGAATGATTTTACACAAATTTTCTTGTTTGCAATATTATAGGATAACATATTAAATTTAAATTAAATTGTGTCAGTTTTAGAAAACAAAAATAAAACACTACAGTTAAAAGGCATATAGATGTACAAGTGGTCATTTGCAGTTACAATGTTAAATAGGGTGTGTGAAATCTAGACTTACCTCCCCGCTGCGTGCCGCTGGTGAGTTTTCTTCGATTTCGTATATAATATGTGGCAAACCGGCTTCACCAAGTAGAGAAAATCCAAACCCTAAATTGTCACAACGATTCAGAACCACTAGTTTTTCGTCAGCCATATTCAGCAGACGACAGCATTGGGTATATCCTTCAAGGGATTTCACTATTTACACTTTTCTATTATCACACATGGAATATAAGACAGACTTAATACTGAATAAATCTAGAGAAAAGATTCATAATTAAACGTACGATAGGCAAGCGCACCCATCTAAAGCGACGACGACAGGTACAGACCATAGACTAAAAGTTAGAGTCGTTTCTTAAAAGAAATTTAACTTGTACATTACAGATAAAAATATTTAGCTTAATATTTCCTATAGTTGACAAAATACTGTTAATTTTTGCAATCATTTCTAGAGCCTAAATAAATAGGTAGTGACTACAGCACGGTTGCCGTTTTGATCAGATCATTACAATATATAACAAGATTTAAAATTGTCAGAATCACTGACTATTTATTACTTACAATCTCATCTTTAGTCTGCGGTTTTGCGCTTTTATTACCTGTCTATACCTGTCAACATATTTTTTAATTAGGTTGCACTTACACATTTATACAAATTACGAAATCACAGTGCGGTGTTTAAATTTACGAACATGAATTTTGAGTTAAGAGCGATTTTTTGGAATACAGGGTAATCCAAGGTAAAGGTTTTAAAAATTTTACGGTAAAAATATTTTTTGTACCTTAAATCCCAAGAACACTATTTGAGTTTATGCATTTAGATTAGCTTAACACTTATAACGAATAGAAGTGCTAAGTACGGTTTAGGTTGTAGCATTACCATTATCGCGTAGAGTGTCTTCGCGGGATGGCAATCATCGGGAGCAAGGATGTCACGAATATGTAGTTGCGGTTTTATTTAGTTGTTTTTAATTGACATTTGTCATTGTCAATTTTACACTATCATTTGTCACATTACTGTTTGTCGTTTTGTCATTGTCACTTGTGTATGGTGTGATAATTCATTTACTTCATTTTAGATTTTATAACGTTTTACATTGTGTAATTATATCTTTATAAATCTTTCCTGAATACCAGAATGTATTTCATATCTAACATTGTTAAAGTAACTATTCCCAATTACTTTGCTGGTCTACCTATTCCGGATTCCATCGGAGGCTGGTTTCGTCTTGGATGTAAGTGATTTTCCTCGTTGTTGATTTTCTTAATAAGCTTTTTACTTTCATGTAAGTTCGTTCAAAAGCAACTATTAAGCAACTACTGTTCATGCTTGTATTGCTAAAACTATATGGTAATATTTTTATTATAATTTATATCGAAGTCAAAAACGAGGTCAAGGTAACTGAAAAAAATCAAAAAGGGGAAAGTACAGGTAACGTTATCTGCTGCATCTTGTGAACGAACACAGCTAGTAACTATTACAAGGCCAGTGGCACATTTGTCTGCAAATTACCCTCAGTCACATCAAGGTATAATTAATAATTCATGACATGATTGCTGTACCTTAATTGAACTGCCCTGTCGGTTAGTCGGTAGTGACACTGCTCGCCTCGAGAGGACACGAGTTCGATTTTGGTCAGGGTAGGTGAATGTTTGTACTTCGTAAGGGATTTTTTTTGTGTAGTCAGTGATACCTAGAACACATCAATTGTCTTAAATTTTAAGTGAATGGTATAATACTGCATTTGTCTAAAGGTATAAATCTTTTTATTACATTTTACGACTTTATGCTTGACTACAATCCCATCTGATGGTAAGTGGCAATATAGTTGTAGATGTAAGCGCATGAACATAATATAATAAATTAAGAATAAGCCTATTCTATTTTGTCTTGAAGACGTCTATCTACATTATACTTGAGTAAAAATACAGATGCTGGTAATTTACTCCAATCCTTTCCAAATTCCACCATTTCCAAATCATGCCAAAGCCTGCCTAAATGACCTGGAAACAGTATTTCATGTTACTTAACTGATGGTGTTTGATTTAAATGTGCCTAGTAATTAAAACAAGTTTTATTTCATTTAAAATTACAGGTTAAATGAACTAGAAAATTTATATTAGAATTCTCCATTTTTTACAGTTCGTGATTGGTGTGCCCTCGTTCCTCCAACACTGGCTATAGGGGGAATTTCTTATGTGTCCTACCAAACCATCAAGAAAGCCAAAGAGGCTGGTCAGGTCAACCCTGGTATCAGGAAGGATATTGATAAAGTGGTAGACTTTATTGACATCGAGGATATTACTGAGAAGGCAGTATTTTGTAGATGCTGGAGGAGTAAGAATGTGAGTATTACATATTAAATATTATTGCTTATCTACGAGTCAAAAAACAATTTTTGATATACATTCTTGTAGTTTGTATGGTAAACATTTCAAATTGTGTGCGGTGAGGTATAATAAGTCATGAAATGCAATTTATTATATTAAGAATATCAAATAGTATCACAGATAAGTAATTTTCACCTATACTATAACACAAGAGCATCAATAATATCATAAAAGTATTATAGTTATAAAATTGATTAATGTCACTTATGCATTAATAACATATTTTTCTATACAAATACTTTAAAATACTTAGAAATTTCAGTTACATGTATGATGAAAATTGTTCAAGAGGCATGAAACTGGTTTTCATGACCTACATGACTTCTTATCAGCTTATCATTTGCACATTACTATATTGTCATATACGTGTATTAAACTTTGTAACTGACTGCTTTCTGTATATGGAAGATATTTTGGAGCAACTATTATGGGAATTTTGTACAGAGAATAGATGATTTACGTCATATTTAAGAACCAAAGACATTTAGAATCCTTGTTTGTTTGTCTGTTTGTTTTGTGTGTGCAAACCTCAGAAAGCCTCACATTTTAATGTGATTTATCACTGAAGAGATGATATCACTGTGAGAAGTATCACTGTTTGATATTCACATTTATTTGTAAGTTTGCATTACCATTTAGTGTTTGTTTATTTTCAATTGGTTCGCAGGTGAAAAATATATGAAAGTTTATAGAGAATCTTTCCTACAGCTTTTAGCTATACTGAATAGAAGTGCAAGTTACTCGTATAAAATACCATTATGGTTTAAATTCCTTTTACAATAATACCTCACTTTTGCCATGCTCTGAAGTGGTTTGAATTTAACCAATCAGTTCTGTAATTTTGGGCATCACGTGAGAAATAAATTCATAAGCATCTTTGTATTTCCAGTGGCCATACTGCGACGGAGCTCATGGTGCTCATAACAAGTGTACAGGGGATAATGTTGGACCTGTTGTTGTTAAGCATAAGGAAAAGAAGTAAAACTTGCCGAGTTTAAATGTACCTTCAAAACAGGTGATAAATTGTGATCAGATAAGATTAGAACACATCTGTAATGTTTATACAGTTATTTTAATATTTATGTGTTATATTGTATCGTTACTTACTTTATTATTAATGTTTTGGAGTAATTGTTATATATTTTTGAAGGTTACCAGCATACCATTTTTTACAAATTTCTTTGCATTTATAGCAAATTTCTATATTAATTGTGAGATGAAGTATTTTGCAGATGTGATCTTAATCTTAAAAGTTGTTATGAAAATATCTGTGCAATCAATAATAGTAATTTTGTAAAACCAGAATTGATAGAAACTGTATCACAAAATAGATTTTAGTTAAGATGACAGTGTGATTGTATAGTATTGTTTTTTTACTTTTTTCTTTTACATTTTTGTGAATTAGTTATGCGTCAGCTTTATAATAATATTATCGTATTTTGTTTAACAACTTTGCTTTAAAAGCGAATTTGCAATAAACATCTGTTGCAGCTTACTATTCAGTTTTATTTTGGGAAATTCTAACCTCATCATAAATTGGAAAACATTTATTTTAGGCTACCTGCCTTACTAGACTTGACAATAAGTTGTGCTCAGATATGCTTAGGTTTCTCAGATCTTTGATATTACAAGCTTGGCAATCAGTATGATTTGTAATCTTAGATATGTATATCTTGTTATAAACCAATAATTATTGTAAATTCTGCAAATTTCGCCATTGCATAGCATATTATTGAAATTATACTTCAGCGTACGTATTTTATTAATAGAAAAAATCTTTTTGGGATTATGGTAAGGTTAGGAGGCAAAATAATAAAACGTCATTATTTAAAAATAATTTAATTTTATTCCTATTTAATAAACACATCACAGACATATTTTGACTCTTAAAATAAATAAATTCTAAACTATGCCAATTGTATTTCACAAAATAATGGTGAAAGTGATGCAAAGTTATGGCACGGTTCATTGCTAACTTTTACAGGTAAGAAAAAATAAAAAAAAAATGTATATTAAAGCTTTAAGCTGAGATATTAGTAAACATCGAAAGAAATCTGTTAACTTACGGTTATGATTTTAGACCGTCAATATTTTGTTTAATGAAAGTAAGTTATGAGAATTTTAAATTTTCAATAGCAAAATTCTAATAGAAGTATACAAGTATAACTTCTAGGCGTTTACAAAGAGAATATACATGGAAATATGATGGTCCTGTATGAAAACAATTAGTCACCAACCATTGGTGATAACTACAACATATTAATTTACAACTAAAACAGGAAAAGAACAGTGAAATTATCAACTAAATTTAATATTTGTTCAATCAGTTTGTTAAGTAAAATAATCTACTCATTGTCATAACTAGGATTTAGGGATCTATAAAAATATCTTAATTAATGACTTATACATAATTACATATTTCAAATGACAAAAAAACCTAATTACTATTATTCCTGTGATTTCCTAATAATATGTCAGATTCTAAATATGTCTAGGATTAAATATTATGCAAAATCAAAATATACATACGAGAACTGTTCATGACATCACAAGATGAGTACATAATAGTATCTTACAAAGTAACGTTATTTATGTAACCAAACTCAGTCTTGATATTCATCCAATGTAAAATGTTTGACTCAAACTTATAAATACAACAAGGCTATGTACTGATTACATTATACCTAAAGCGAGTGATATATTTAACTTAAGAATTACCAGTATCTAAGAAGTTCGTCATAGCGCCGTTCGATAGAAGATTCTGCGTCCGTAATGTCAGTGATGATAATTTACAGCTGAAAAAACAAAGTAACGATGTATTTAAAGTGGAAAATTTTCATGATTATACTTTACGTAATATTTACAAATTGTTTGCAATGTCTATGATTTTCAACCATATGTACTGAGAATAAGGTCTACATTGAAAACTGTCTTTTTTACTTTAAGTTAATTCTTGGATTCGTGCATAAAACGATTAATTTGGGGGCTCAGCAGTGCCCCTGTAAATCCAACACTTTATTTCCATACCTTACTTTACCTTCTATGCCTACTTCTGTTAGGTATGTTAACTGAGCGAAGGTGTAATTATGTGTACTAATTAAAGCATAAGTGTGATCTGTATTACTATAACTGTTCATTAGACTAAAACACACTTAATATCAACCGATTCTTTATTAATATGCAGTTTTGCTCGTATCTCTTATGTCCTCTTTTCTCTATCTTAACGCACCAACCGGCAAATGTTGGAGCAAATGTTTGCGGCGGTGGTCATTTAAAATCTGGTAAACCATCTGCTCATTTATAGCGTAAAATATATTATAATAAAATTAAGTATTTTTAAAAAAATATCCTAATGTAATACACGGTCCATTTGACGGAAACTTACTGGTATCGATAGGTCTGTCTACCTTTGTTAAAGCTTTCAACTATTGGAAAATTGGACCCTGGCATGAACACCTACGTGTGTTCGGAATAATTTTTGGAATTTGGTCGTATAAAGAAACAGCAATCATGAATTACAACAACATTCTAAGAATACGTGAAACTGGCAATTTGCCCGAAGACCAGAACGACAAATTTAAAAGATTTGAATTTGTAAACAACGCAAGAACTCGACTTTTAACTAAAAGCGTAATATCTAGGAACGAGTATTTAAACAAAAGCGTAGTTATCTATACTGTATGCAAAAATAAACAAATTTATGTGGTACTTACTTCAATTCTGGTTTCGGCTATATTCTCTTCGTTTCTCAGCAATTCGTGCTTCAGGCCGTTACGTTTTCTGAAAGAAAAATGTTTATACATAAAGGCATTATTTTTAAATAAATGTTACACTGTGAAATTCCCGCACTAGGATTTTCTGTATCGTATGTACAACACTCGCGGTCCGCGTTATATTTTTTCGCATGATTACTATCATGCAATTTTTAGTAGCTTCTGGATGGCACGCCTAAATTTTTCAATCTCACGATGTGGTTCAAGGTTCTCGAGTATGGTAGGTAACTATGCTATGGTGTCGACGGTACTACGGCAAATGGTACCGAGCATCTGATGGATTTATAGGACGATATGAACGTTAAATTATAGGTATAAATATTAACTAAGAAACAGTAATACCCACAGACACTATCGAACTCTAACACATATCTGTATGTTTGTCATATAAATCTGCTCCGGTC
>DWJZ01008445.1:0-11351 GCA_018249125.1 Asbolis capucinus
ATATAGCATCGGTACTGCATCTCTCACTTGGCTCGTTTTTTTCGATGCAAGTACACTCTGTGTGTATTAAACGCAATACTATAGATCGGCATATGTTACTTTAACTAACTAGTCTGTGGTACTCACGTTTTATTTTTGAATTGGAGGTTATGTTTTGAACTTAAGTTTTTGAAGATTTATTTCATCAAATTTCCTGGTTCTTGTAGTTTATAACAAACGTAATACATAAGTTACAAAGATCAAAATGACTACAGATTTTATGTTGAATGATAGTGATACTGAAGCTGATTCAGACGAAGAGGTAAGGCATATTATGATCAGAATTTATTTTGAATCTGGTAAAAAAGTAGTAATGTTTAAGCAAAAAATGTTAAGAAAGACAAGTGGGGTCAGCGTTAGTGTGACCGAATCCCTTTTTTGAAAATCTTATGAAGGGCAAAACTTAGTTTCAGAGTATAATGACTAGTAAAGAAGCAAATTTTATATTCTTACTGATACAGTTACAGGAAGCATTTGCTAAGGGCTTGCTGAAGCCAGGCCTTAATGAGGAAATAGAGAAAGTAGAGAAGAAGTACGTGAACAATGTGGCGGATCTCAGAGCCAAGTTAAAGGAGTTTGAGTTGAAGTTGCCATGGGTAGAAACATTGGATCTGGTTACCTCAGTGGCTCCCATGGCACCTGATGTGGCTATGCAGATTGAGCAAACAGCACAGAGAAGAAAGTTTGTATAGTTCCTTTTTTTAATTACGCACATGAGTTAACACTTGACTGTAATTCCACCAGATGGTAAGTGGCTATGAAGTCTCCAATGTACTGACACAAACTTAGTCAAAGACTACTCACTCTTGTCTTTAAGATATTCATATTGTAATCATGCGATTTTAATACTTTTATTGTTTAGTTAAGTGTAGTCTTAATTTGCTATCTGTACCTGATAAGTTTATATGTATATTCTAAGTTATTACAACATTTACAACCACTCTTCAAAAGTCAAACTATCCCCTATATAGTTGAAAGTCATAATTACACTACTAAGTACTGCTCTTACCATCAGACTTGATTGCCACTTACCATCAGGTAGGATCATAGTCAAGCACTAATTTATTGAAGGTTAAAAAAATGTGGTATGTTGTGTCGTTTAAGTTTGTTGTCTGTGCATAGACATAAATAAGAACTAGTATTAGTAATTTTTATATCATATCATCCCTTTTTAGAAATATTAAAGAAAATTCGAGAGGCAATCAGGTGTATGATGCAGCTCAGGATCCAGTGCTCAATGAGTTCAAGCGGGAGAACCTCATTCACAGACAAGCCCAGGCAGCCGTACTGGATGGAATCAAAAGACTCAACGATCTTAATATTCCCACAAAACGGTAATCATAATGTGACCATTTAAATATTCATACCAATTTTACTGGCCAATGTCTAGGAAGACAAATGTCTTTTTTGTAATTGTTCACGCCAAACCCCAATTCAAAAATGAATAAAAACCATAATATTAAATTTTTGTAATAGTGTTTGGTGTGAACCCAGAAAAGTAATTTGTCTTAAAGTCTTGTTGGGTTGGTGCTTAGTAAAACCTGAATGTCACCAAAGTTTGATTCTCATAATTTCTGTGATGAAAAAATAAGTTCTGTTTTATTTTAAATAAATATACATATATTTTTATCAGTGGCTTTATAATTATAGTACAAGTTACTGTTTATTTTAGGATGGTAATTGTGTGAGTTGTCCAGATATATTTGTTTATTTGCCTATTTATTGACTTATTTATTTGTTATTTTTACTATAGTCCATTTTTCATATCCTTACAAATCTTGTAAACATATTTGTGTCAAAATACTTAAAAACATTTGTTTCATAATCAGGTGTTCAGTGCAGCTTCAACAATTGCATATAGATTCAAAATCTGGAAAAATTCTTTACAATACTTTAAGAATAGTGTGAACATAATCCACTATCACACTTTGTTAAATATTAAATTATACTATTGTTTTTTTTATCTTCAGACCAGATGACTACTTTGCGGAGATGGCTAAGACAGATGAACACATGCAAAAGGTTCGCAAGAATCTAATGGCTAAGCAAGCAGCACAGGCTAAAGTAGAGAAGGTTAGGCAACTCAGGGAACAAAAGAAGATTGCTAAGCGAGTCCAGGTGGGTGGAACACACCATTTACTTCCTCTATAATATAAAACCAAATTATTATCCAGTCAAAACTTATTTGAAACTGTCATTTTAAATGAACAAAATGAAATTCTCTGCCATTTGGTGCTGACAGAGATAAAAAGGACAATAATGACTAACTAATAACTAATTAACATGAATTCACTGTTATGTCAGAATCTTAAAATGCAGTTTCCCAAAAATGTACTTTCTTTGTTTCCTTATGAAATCCATTAATCACCATAGAAGTTTGTTATAGACAATTATCACTGCAATTCGTAACTGATTGTGCTTGGTTCACCGGCGAAAATTTTGGAAAAGTGCAGATTGGTAGATTTCTCTTATCTTTGAAGTTTATAGGAACTCTAAGCCAGGTGTCCTCACATACAACCAAATTAGGTGATAATTCTTAATACAAACACGAAAATGGAAATTAGGGTTGAATGGTTCAACCTCAGGCCTCCTGTTCATCATAATTGTTCAAGCCGCTAAACTACCTAGTTTTATGATTTTAGACAGTAATATATATACATATATAATGTAATAATTACAATTATTACTGCCTACTGTTCTCTACCACTGCCCGAAGATCGACTGATAGAGAATGGTTTTAGCATTAAGTCGCACATATGTGTCCAGTATAATTGATTATACGTTGCATAAACTATAAATAAATAATCTCTAGTTATTAAAAAATATTACTTGCGTCTTTTGGACTTATAAAGTTTGGAAACAATTAATACTCTTGACCAAATAATAACTATACTACATTGTTTCAGATTGATGCAAAATTGAAACAGGCTGCTGATAAGAGGCATATGCTCGAACAACTCAAGAGGGTTAGGAAAGGCAAATCTACAGATTTAGATTTCTTAGATGACAACAAAGGAAAATCAAACAACAGAGGCAAAGAAAACAAGGGAAAAGATTTGAAAAATAAAATCAATAAAAAACGTGCCGGCAAAGATAGGAAATTCGGTTTTGGCGGCAAAAAGAAAGGTTCCAAATTGAATACAAGAGAATCATCCAATCAAATGGACGGATTTAACAGCTCTGCTAAGAAAACACCATTCAACTTCAAGACTAAAAACTTTAAGCCGAATAATAAAAAGAAAAATCAAAGACCTGGGAAGTCTAAACGAAAAAATGCTAAGCGATAGGTGTAATTTAGGATTATGTAAAATACATTGGAAAGTATTTTGTATGAAGTTGTTTTATTATCTTGATTTTCTATATCACAATTTAATCTGGATCGTTTCAAAATTTGTAACAATATCGTAGCGACTTAGTTGTTGAAGAGCAATTTGTCATATATAATTGAAATGTGAATTATTCACTTCATCTTTGCCTGTTTCTGCAACCGCCTACAATCTACCATTGCCCGAAGATCGACTGGCAGATAATGCTTTTAGCATAAGGTCGCCCTTTTGTATCCTGTATAAGTTATAAGGTGCAATAAACTATAAATAAATGTCGATTGTGAACGGTATTCTGATCCTTTAGACTTAAAGCGCAGTTAATATAAATGTGAATACTAAATTCCGGCTGGACTGCAATTGAACGACTTTCAAATTGGCAAAACGAGAATTGGCTTGACAACTGCTATCTAACGATAATAACCATTGGCTTAGGGGCCCTTCGGAAGGCCTCGAAGATTTTTTCCATTAATCCATCCTTGTTGCTTAACTTTTACGTTCACTTTCAGTTGAAACAAGCCAGCTATGAACGCTTCCTTAGTTATTCTTCGCCTCAACCCATCACGGCCCACTATTGAGCATGGATCTCTTTGAATGAGAAGTTAAGGCCTTAGTCCACAACGCTGGTCAAGTGCGGTTTGGTGGACTTCACACATCCTTGAGTTTGCAAACTCCCCGGCATGCAGGTTTCCTCACGATGTTTTTCCTTCATCGTTATAACGAGTGACATTTAAATGTCTTAAAACGCACATAACTGAAAAGTCAGAAGTGCGTGACCTGGGGTTCGAACCCGTACCCCAGAGTAGGAGACCGAATTCTTAACCACTAGGCTATCACCTTAGTTATTAGCAAGGATTAATATACTAGGTGGTTGAGGGTTTTCAGTTGAATATTTTAAACATATAAATTATCATTTCAACCTCTAACTAATCCCACTACTGGGCTTGGGTCTACACTCACTATGTTACCACCACACTGGCCAAGTACGTACTGGTGAAACTGAACATCCATAGATTAAAACAAACATACTGCTTGAATGTTTTATTTATAAAACAGCTCTGTTATAGGGCTACCACTTGCGACCTTTCCCTTTTTTCTTCTGCTGTTTGCGTTGCCAAGCGCTCTCCGTGGACTTGGGCTCCACGCGTGGGCTCTTGGCCGCCGCCGCCGCCACACTCGGCGACTGCTTGCTCATGTCGCTGTTGAGATATCACAAAAAATCAAGATCGATTGCTATATTACATGTCGCTTCCCATAGAAATTCGTAAATGTAAAAGAAAAAAATCGCACTGCTAAGGAATAGAATAAGTAGCACGCGTCGGTATTTCTGTTTGATTATAACGTAAAAGTCTTCAAGTCCAGAGTGAATAGGCTTTTATTAAGTTAGTGCGCTTTACCATCAAAGACTATGCCGCCACTTACCATCAGGTGGTTTCGTAGTCAAGTGCTAACTCATTTAACATTTAAAAAAATACAAAACAAACGCGCATTTAAATCTTTGGGTCTGTCACTGTACATGTCATTTTTTCGTCTCAAATTAATCGTTCTCAAAAGGATCCATGGATATTTATGCAAACAATAAAAAGTTGTGCTGAACAAATTGAAAAGCGGGTGATATTTACTACTGGTCGACGGCCGCGGTGGTCATTCCCTGGCTACCCTTGATGACGTCACGGCGCACGCCACGTCGCTTACGGTATGCAGCGCGCTCGTACTTAGGCAGCCACCTGCAATGAAACATTATTCAATAGATTTCGCTAAGTGGGTTTATTTATAATGCGTACCGCGAAAGACTGGAATAAGCTACCCGCGTCAGTATTCCCGTTCGATTACAATGTAAATGACTTCAAATTAACAGTGAATAGACTTTTGCTAAATTAGTACGCCAATTAATTTACCACCTAGAACACATCGCTGCCTACCATGAGGCGGGATCATGGTCAAGCACTAACTTATAAAAAAAAAGGTACGTACATCAATTAATTGAAGATGGCTCGACCTGATTGGGTGATAAAAACGCTAATATATCAAGTTTGAGTTCTTGTTGATACACTTTATTAAAATTTTGAAATTGTTTCAGTATTTTACAAGAAATCTTGAAAATACTATTGAATATACACAACATGAAAGGAGGAACGCCAGTCTGCGACATAGTCATAATTACACATTATATTATATTGCACAAATTAATATGATGTTACTAATAATGGCACGACCAACTACGTTTATTTTTCCTTTTCTTGAAGTCGGTTTGATATTATGCCTTTTTTTAGATCCCAAAACATCTTAGAAGTTAATGAACTCAATTTTGAAGGGAACCCTTGACTTTGAGTGACGGACATGCCACTTCCTTCAACATACCAAAGTCGTTATTTTTGGATATTTATGAGATACCTTTTTTCTATTAATCCGCACTTGGCCAGTGTGGTTGACTATGGCCTATACCCCTCTTATTATGAAGACCCGAGCCCAGCACTGGGATAGTTATGTGTCACAATGATGATTAGTTGATGGATTTAGTAGTTGTACCAAAAATAGGAGGCACTAATTCCCTTTGTATTATATACAATGCAATATGCAATACCGTATACAACACAATATGCAATACCTTATACAATATGATATATAAACATACCTCTCTGGGTCCGGAGGCTTAGACAGGTCAGCATTGGGAGGAATCTTTGTCTTGCGTTTCCGTTTACTCTTCTTCTTTTGAGACAACTCGGAGCCAGGCGTTCTGTCAAAATATTTATTATTAGATCATATATATCTTTTTAACTTTGTTAGTATGTTTATTGGTTGAATGCTCTATACTGAATTTGGTTCTAATTCTCCCTCTCATTCTACAAATCTTGCCTATTGGTTTCAGTTTGGTGACAATCCGTTTTTGTGATGATGAACCCTGTTTGCAGGATCAGCTCCAGATAATAGACCGCTTCAACTTTTAGCTATTTCAGTTTCGAAATTCGTTATTAATTAAGGATATGAATATGTAATACATTTTGTGATCTAGTTTCTTAGACACACACATGTTTATGGATCGGCTATAGACTTCCATCCATGGCTGAAGATCACTTGCCACCATCATCGGTCACCGGTTATTTCTGAAGGAATGTCACTTATAATATTGTATGTATGAAAAAAGATGAAAGATAATGTTAGCCTAACTGCTGTCTCAAACACCCATGTCCCTCCCTCATCATATTAAACAAATTACCATAAAACTACTTACCCAGGTGACTGTTCCTGCTTGCTGGCTGTCTTCTTCACCACCTTAGCGCCCATCATCCATTTAGACGATTCCAACGCTTCAATATCGATTTTACCCTAAAACGATAAAAACATACATTTCATGTATGCATGGTTTACCTAAATGCTTTTTATTTTTCCTCAACATACAGTTTGCTAATTATTCAACTATTATTAGTTCAGTGTTCAAAACGTGACCTGTAAAACGTTCAAGAACTGATCTGTATAGTATCCACGAACTGACCCGTATACTGTTAAAGATGTGACCTCTATAGATTTCAAGAACTGGAATGTATTGTTTAAAAATTGACCTATATAATATTCAAAACCTGACTTGTACAGTATTCAAGTGTTAACCTGTACAGTATTCGACATGACTTTTGTACAGTTCCAGAATTAACCTGTATAGTGTTCAAGAAGTAACGTATACAGTACTCAAGAAGTGTTCTGTACAGTTCCGGAATTAACCTGTAAAGTGTTCCTAATCTGTTGCGCTGGAAATTGTATGTTGCAGCTACTTTTTGTATGTGTCTGTCTGTGCATGTTTGAAAACGGACCTCGAGCTGCGATATCGGCGGCAGGCCGGCGGCGAGCTGTCGTGCGCGCTCCGGATGGTCGCCGAGAGCCTTGACGAGCCTGGCAAGCGAGCGCTTATCCCCGGGCGCGGCCCGAGCGAGCGCCTCGAGCGCGGCCGCCGCCGCCGCTGCGTCCCCTGCGCGTCTGTGAGCCTCCGCCGCGGCGCGCCACATGTTACGAAGGGATGATAGCATCTGGAACCAACACTTTCATGTATGGTTTGGTGTCTTGATTGAAAATCCGTATGTTTAAAACAACATATGTCATACTGCAGTACGGGATCAGCGGTTAAAATCGGTGTTACTCAGGGTTCTATTTTAGGCCCCTTCCTTTTTTTAGTATTTACTAGATCCGCTCCTGGCTTTTCACGTATAGTAGGTCAACAAAAAGTTAAAAATGACACATTCCAGACTATAGACTATCCTTATGCCAAAGTTCATTCGAATACGTCCAGTAGTTTTTTGCGTCAAGGAGTAACAAACATTGGATGGATGTTCATGGATGGATGTTGTATGTTTCACAAACATTTAGTTTTTTATAATATTAGTAGAATAAATGACCTTTCGTGCTATGTTAACAAGTATCCCGATATTGTATAATATTTGTAAACGCTACTTCGCTTATATTTGAAACTAATTGAGACGGTAAATTTTGATGATATAAACAGTGCTTTAGGCCACATATTGCATTGGTTAACTAAGAAATTACTTTGCAGTACAAATAAGACTAAATTTGCTTTGCTACTACTAATGTTCAAAGTTGTTATAAGGTTATTAAATAAAATTAATATTAATAAAAACAAAAAATATTGAACGTTTTTTCGTCCTAAATTTAGTAGTAACCTTTTTTAAATGTGCGATACATTTATAGTGCCAAACGGCATTGCCACTGTCAACTTTATTTAAACAGACAATTTATCCTTCGGGTAAAATAACAGCTGAAATTAATGACTAGGGCCAACTGACCTGCGGATCATCCTTATAGTGCTGGTAGACATCAGTGAACAGCTGTGAAGCTCGCTCGTGCTCGTTGTCAGCGGACAGCAGTGTATATAGAACTCCGATCACACCTGGACGGTACTTCAACTCGCTCTCTTCTAGAACTTTCACTGCAGCTTTGCGGTCTCCCTGGAATAAGTCTTAAATTAATACTTTTTTACACATTCATTGCCGAGTTATGTGTCTTTCTGCAGGTGCATCGTGAGGTAATTCTGATCCAAACAGGTCAAAAAAAAGAAAAATCATTTATCTCACGTAGGTATTTTCAATACACTTATGAACGTAATTTTTTCAGAATATACTATCGTTTCGGAAATCCTGACTTGCGCGGGACAGTTTCACGATATCCATCAACCGGGCGCTCTGCCCCGCAGCTCGTCTCCGCGAGTGCGGCGCGTGCGCCTGCCCCGCGCGGTATAGCTTCACTAACCTGAGCCAGCAGCAACTGCACAGCGGGCAACACCAGCGGCCCCCCAGGCGCCTGCAGCAGCAGCGTGGCGGCCCGGGTGGTCTGCCCCGCGCGTGCCACGCAGCTCGCCTCTACGAGTGCGGCGCGTGCCGCCTGCCCTGCGCGGGATAGCTTCACGCAGCATTGCTTGCATAGATCCGGCTGGGGAAACAATAAATCATATACATATCAGATTTAAGAATATATATATATATATATACGCCTAAATCCGTTTTCGCCTTGTTCATAGAAGTATTTAATCAAATATTTATCAACTAAATAATAGTATCATCAACATACTCGAAGTTACTTAAATAAAAATCTATTTAATTTAATAAAATCAATTTTCACTGTATTCGTTCTATGTACAAGTACAAGTACTAGAATTCAAATAAAAAAAAATTATAATCGGTATTCTCAGCAAAAACTAAGTAAAACACAAAGACGACCGGTTGGTATAGTGGTTAGTGAACCAGATTGCTACACCGAAGGTCGTAGGTTCGATTTCCACCCAGGTCAAACTTTTTGGTGATGAGTAGATATGTTTGTTCTGTGAGTCTGGGTGTAAAAAGTATCTATATAACTATATATATTTAAAAAAGTATACATGTATGTATGTTTATCAGTTATCTGATCACCATAGTACAAGCTATAATAGTTTGTGATCAGATGGCCGTGTTTGAGTTGTCTTGAGATATTTATTTACCTGAGAATCTTTTTAAGTCTGTAAAAAAAATCATCTTCAGTTTACCTGTACCAAAATCATACTCCTTATACTATGTTGTGGGCTGCGTGGTTCATAGCCCATTGAAGCCACTGACCTGGTTGGAGTATATGGCGAGGATGGCCTGGTTGTACATAATGGCTGCGCGCTGCCTGGAGTTGAGTTTGTGTTCCAGCCCCTCAGCTGTGGCTGCTTTCATGCGCTTCCGGGAATCAAATACGTTCGTGTCCCTGTGATATAAATAATGGAATGGAATAGTGATAGCATAATGGTCTCTCGAATGGGAGGTTCTGAGTTCGAATTCTGCTTGCAACTCTAATTTTCAAAGTTATGTGCGTATTTCATGTTAGACTTTGGCAGTTAAAACTGTACTTCATAAGAACGGGATGCATATATATATAATTTCATTGGATACATGCAAGCTTTATGTAACCAAGAGCTGACGTACTGCGAAGGACTGGAATAAGTTGACCTCGTCGTTATTCCCGTTCGATTACAATGCAAGTGTCTTTCAAAATGTCTGTCTAATGTAAGTCAAGAGTGAATAGGCTTTTCCTAAATTAGTGCACTTTACTGTCTAAGACGGCATTATTGTTTACTATCAGGCAGGATCGCGGTCAAGCACTAATTTATTGCAGGTAAAAACAAACCTGTTGACGACGACGAGGTTGTTACTGGCGATGGCGACGAGCGCCTGGTCGCTGGGCTTGTCTTTCAGCACGGAGTGGTACACCGTCGCAGCCTCCTTTTCGCGGCCCATCTGCTGCAGGCAGTACGCCTGTTGCACCCTACATCACATATAAGGTAAATATAATATCTATATTTGATGTAAATTCAATTTGGAATTTTACCAAACAAAGTTGCCAAACTTGTCAAATTTGTATGATAGAAATTTTAGATCAAATTTGCACCGATAATATATATTGTAAACCCTTTAAAACCTTATCCTTTATAATGATAAACTCCCTGTAAAGAAGAAGTGAGCACAACTTGGATGGTTTATATTAAAAGCCACATACTGTTCATCCACTCCGTATAATGATAACTGTAAATAACGATAAAAAATGCTCAGTCCCGTAAATTCCGTTATAAAGGGTTTACGTACGTACATAAATGTTTATGTACAAAATCTATGTGTAAATAAATATATGTTTGTATGAAATGGCCTACCAAATAGTGCACTTATGTCTTTAGCAACTTTGTTCTGAATTATTTTTTAGTTCTTTGTTCATAATTAAAATGTGAAAATATATCATTCCGATCCTGGTTGATGCTTAGTTACGTGCACCGAGTCCAACTAGTATATAAATATAAAGCAAATGGGTTCCTAGCTAGATCAGGCAGCAATAGTGTTAAATTCGTTACTTTTGTTTTAAACTTCACTTTCACCACCAAAGACAGAGTGTCAAGTTATAGATTCTCAAATATCAAACCTGATGATAGCAGCTTCCTCCTTGGCCTCCTCCTCAGTCCCCCCATCATCAATGACACTCTCCGAGCAAGATTGTTCAGCTCTCTTCAACACAGGCAGTGCTTCATTATACTTGCCCCTCATAGCCAGAGTGCTGCCGGCATTGTATGACAGTTCATATGTTGTCTCTTCAAATTGGGGCAGATCTGCTGACTGGAATTAATAAGATAATTAATTGCATGATTTAATAGGATTATATGAAGTGGCTTTGTGCCACTGTCATTACATCATTATACTAACATGAAGCTGAAGAGATTGTTTGTTTGAACACATTACTCTCTCAAATGACAAATTATGCTATTAAGTCCATTAAGAGAGCATGTCTGAAGGCTATATGACGGCCAATAGGACTTGAGCATTAGTAAGGAATTTTACAAAAGTGTGAGAAATCAAATTAACATTAAATATTAATGCACCTTACGTCACTATAGAATTTGTATGCAAATTCTTTATCAAAGAGCAACTTAGTAGCCATAACCAACTCTGAGTGCGATAGTAGTGAGAGTAGAGTAAGCAATAGTGA
>DWJZ01008446.1:0-11349 GCA_018249125.1 Asbolis capucinus
TAAAATCTAGTGTCCAAATTGGGTCTGTGGTACAGGCGTGAAAGTGTTAGACGAGTAGACAGACAGTTATTTTCGCATATATAATATTAGTAAGGAATAAGAATTATTATTGTAATAATAAATATGTAATAATATATATATATATATGACCAGAAATTGAATCTTGAACGGAGCTAATTTTTGCGAAAAAAATCGTTAAAGGGGTCGAATATATGTTTTTATATACATATGCCTGTTTCAGTTTTGTTTATATTAAATTGTTTATTTTTTTAATTCTCTGATATAACTGTGCTATATATCTATGCAAATAAATGTTCTTCCTATCTTTCTTTCTTTAAGTAACAGATAAAAGTAGAGATGGAAAAAAAAAATATATAAAACTTCGACCAGAACGTGAAATGGGGGGCGAAAACTGACAAAGCTAATTATTTACATAGTCAATCTGTATCACACCAAATAATCCAAGATCACTCTTTAATCTTGCTCCATCCCATTAATGGCCCACTACTATTGAGCACGGGTCTCTCCTCGTAACTGTGAAGACCTGGATCTTTTTGACGATCAGAAACCATATTATTAGGAAATATGATAATATACCTGTAGTGATCGGTTTGTCGTCATTGAGCGGCACCGGAGCCGGTTGTCTGTCGGTGTCGTTCGTCTTCTTGCTGTTGTCAGTACTGGCTGGCCGACCTGGGCTACCGTCCACCGTGCTGTCAACCACCACCTGCAATCAATGGTAGAATCCTTAAAGATTTAAGTCGACATTAAAGTCAATTTGCCCATGGGAAAAATATTATATTATTAATTTTTTTCATTAATAAAAATTAATACGTAATAACGTGGTAAAAAATAAATAAAAACAATCCAAAATTGACCCACCTACTCAGTAGCTCTGCTACGATTTACTGGCCTCATCGTTATTGCAACCGTAAATTGTCCCACCTGGCCACTGAGAAACCGATCTACGTCTGGTCTGGTCTGGTCTGATCCAGCTACCTACCGGAAGCGTGGAAGAAGACCGCTTGTCGACGGGCTGAGCGGGCTCCTCGGTGTCGTCGGTGAGCACGGCCAGCTGCTGCGTGCGCTTGTCCAGCTCGCTCTGGTACTTGATGGGGTTCGCCAGCGCCTCCGCCAACTCTGACATCTTGTCCGGCACGTAGTCCTGAAACGAATGATGGATACTGCTATAATACATTAATTATTTAACATTAATTATTTTGTTTAGTTTTATGTTGTTAGTTAGTTTTATCTCTTAAATTAAAACATCCATGATATTAGGGAAAAGACCCCTGATCCGGAAAGATCCAGTAGAGACCGGATTTTTTCTCTTCTGAGCATGAGCATTTTCCGCCTGAATCTTGAAAACTGATATATATTAACCATTAATAAAGCCTGAATATTATATTAACTGTCGTCCGTCATTTCTATAGTAAAGTATCTATCACTAGGGAACTATGGTATGTATAGGTCTTTATGATATGTGTCATGTTTGAGTGTGTCTCTGTGTATCTGTCTGTATTTGTGTCAGTCTGTCTGTGTGTGCGTCGCGTATGTCTTCACCCCTCTCACTCTCTATATACTCAAGCTTAAATGTAAGCGGGTACTTACGATTTGTTTATTTATCGAAACTTCAACCTAATCGAAGGCGAGACTGTCATCACAGTAATCAATGGGTTATGTAGTATGCAACTGGCTCGAAATATCGGTATAATGACAAAAACACACGTCCTCACATCGACTTTGACGAACAGCAGCAGGCTCGCTGGCAGCGGCAGGCCGAGCTCGGTGCGCAGGTTCACGTGCCGGTAGCCGGGGCGGAGCCCGAGCACGGGCAGCACGCGGTGCCCCACCAGCCGCCCGCCCTCCTCGTGCGCTGCTATACGCAGCATCGCGAGCTCTGGCAGCACCACCTGGAAACCATGCACGTATGACGTAAGGGTAAAAAGATTGGGTAAAAGACCTGCATGGAGAGCGGAGTATGATTTTGTCGCGTTTAAAAAAAAATTTTGACACATTGAAATAAAGTTCAGTTCAGAAGACCGGCATAGAGAGCAGAGTACATTCAAAAATACTTTCGGGGTATCCTGGTAGAGCTTGTCTAATGACAGCAAAGCTGATAAGGTACATTCTTAGTGCATCAGGACGGCTCTTAAGCGTTCTCATTTCAAATAAAATGAAATAAACCCTTTTCTAAGCGCGATAAAAAGTGCTTGAATTGAAAGTATATCTCCATCAATCCCCACTGAATCCGCCAAGTATCGCTGTGGACTCCATTGTTCCGAATAGCGAGAGAGAAGAGAAGGAAAATAAAATGAGATCTATGGAACGGACCCATGAGGGTGCTGGGAATCTAAGAGCAGAGCGGATCATAATTTTACAACTGTTATAGATATTCTGATAGACACATAAGGTATAATTTTTTTTATAGCCTGAAGGGCTGTCAAGCATACGGGCCACAATAATTGTAGACATACTCAAACTACACACATACCGAAACTAGAAGTACTAAGATGAAGATGCTAAAATTATTACAATTTAAACTTATTATTTTACAATACTAATAGTGTAATAGCGATGTTTATAAGCGAAAAAGTATTACAGTGATTTGTGGTTTTCAACAACTGAAGTATTCTTCGTGGGATATTTACAATTAGCATAAAAAATAGCAAATACTTGATAGAAAAATAAAAATGCGCTCACGTATAGTCCTTAGATTCTATTAAAAATAAACAAAATATACATTACATCACATTATTAAAACTAACAATTAATAATAGATAACATATCACATCAACATTGATTTTCCTTCACCATACCAAACATAGTTAAAGTATCTTTCACTGCGTACGTGTATGTCTGTCTTTCTCACTGACTACGTCGCATATATTGCCAACTATTTTTTGCAAAACATTAGTCCAATCGGCCTTGTATTAATCACCACGATTTACTGGCCAATAAATGCTTTTTTTTTAGTTGTTTCATAATTCGCCTCTGTTATCTCCGCACTTTGACTGTATTTAATAAAACCATTGTCTGGGACAAAGTATATCCTAAGAGTCACCTCATTGTATAATCTACAATAGTACCTAGTAAATAATTTATAGTTTCCCAGTCGCTACACTAATTTTAACACTTATCCCGCGGGAAAACCTTATATCCCGCAGAATTAAAGCCGTTTCCTGACATAAAAACTATCATATCTTTAAAATTGAACCCAAAAATAGTAGATAGTGGTTTCGGACAATAGCATAAACGAACATCGTGACACTGCATTTTATATAAACGCAATGAAGTTAAGATATTATTACTTAAAACTAAATTTTAAACAAAAATAATATTACCTACCAAATCTAATGAAACCAACCAACGAATTTAATAAACGAAAATACGAATAAACACCAAGAAACTGCAAACACAATCAACGTATAAACGTATCACGAAAAAAATAAACGTGCCAACGAGGTAATACAATAAACGTGTTTACACCGTGTAAAGCCGCACCGTTTATTATCGCGCCGCGTCACGTTAAACACGTTTATTGTGTTGTTAGAATCGTACGCGTGAACGTACCGGCGTTCATGCCCAACGGACAAATAAACGTAACTTTTATTATACACACGAGTGATTTGCGTGTAATACGTAACCGCAGTTTAACTCTTTATAAAATATATCGTTTTCGATTAAATTGTCTATGTATCGATTTGTAATTGTTAGTCGAATAAATCGTTATGACAATCGATATGATATTAACAACTAACTAACTCGGCAGACATCGTTCTGAAATATGTTATTAAATTTAAATTTCAAGATTTTTTTACTGTATAACAGTCCTACATAGTCCTAGTTTGTATAGTTTAAAGCCGATGGATAGTTATTATTTATGCTTCATCAAAGAATTATAATATTTTTTTTTTTAATTTTTTTTTTTGAACCATGTTTATTTATTATTATTAATATTATTTTTGATATGGGAACTTTGTATTATTAAATGTTGAGTTTCGTTAAGTCAACTATTGGTTCGTAAATCAAAATAAACGGTTTTCAGTAAGTTTCGATGCTTATATACATACACAAAACAGCTTTTGCACCTCTCTAATAGTTTACCTAGTTCCTCGTGGACATCAGGTGCTCTAGATGTCCAATTTACTATACCCATAAACCTCCCATACATTCCAGGCTATAACTTAACAAGTGGCAGTATCTTTTATAACAATCCGATCGTCAATTTAGTCGTGCACGAGTAAATTTTTTTTAAATAATGATACATAATTGTATATGTAGTGGTTTCAACCCAGTGATGGCCCACTGTCCACTGAGGAAGCCTAAAGCATACTCCATCACGCTGCTCCAATGCGGATTGGTGGAGGAGTTAGCGGCCAACCCAAGTGTCCGAAGCACGGAAACTTTTATGAAAAATTTGCCACTATCGGTCCCCCATCCTCCTACCGATCGCGCCCGCTGTTTCTTAACGTATACGTTCGCTTCCAACCGAAATAAACCGCCTGGCTATGAACGCTTTTGATCGTGTTTTATAGTAGTTTACTGTATTTTTAAATTTTAAAAACTGAAATCGCTGCCCACTAAATCGATATATAGTTCTGAAATTTTTCGCTAAACCAAAATCATAAGTAAATATCCAAAAATCGATAGATTGCCAAGAACAAACACGCAAAAACATATCGTTGACTGAAAACAAAAAGGGTGTATCTCTTTAGAGTAAGACATAAGAGTTCAATTTTATTGTTTTCAGTATAAGGACGAAACTCATTTGAGGTAATTTAAGAGATACACCCTTTTTGGTTGCCATCGTCGATTAACTCAGTCCGAGTAACTCATAACTTCGGCCATTATTGTTTCTCATATAGTGGCGAAACTTTTATGAGCTATATTATAGAGATAAGCCCTTTTAGTTTCCCGTCGTCAATATAATAAAAAAAAGAGAAAAAGTTTCCGAATCCAACTCACCTTTTTAAAAACAAACGGCTCCTCCCCATACACAGGATTTATGCCGTTATTGGACACGACTCTGGTCCTGAACTTCTTCCGGACAGTATCCGCTGGCAGCCCGAACATGTCCACTTCGACATACGTCCCACAGCGCTTGTCCGTCAGCAGCTGTCCGGACAGTACAGTGACGGACAGGGAACCGGCGATGATCCCGTCCACTGTGCTCTCAGCGAACGGGTCCAGACGACGGTCCTGGAATATTTAAATAGTAAAGTGAACATTTTTACGAAAACCATTCGATTTTGTGAAGCTGAAAAATAAATAAATTCGAGTTGAATTTAAAAAGAACAATAGAATCCAGATATCATAGACTAATGTAACGCACAGATAATTAAACATAATAATATAATGACACGTCACGTGACGTCACGTGACGTCACAGCCTACTCACCATTCGCCTCATAAACTCCGGCTTGAGCACGTATCCGCAGCGGCGGTTGTACTCGAAGGAGCCGAGGTTGAGCTGCATCGCCAGGTCCAGGGTTTGGTAGTTAAGCGCCACCAGCTGGCAGCCCGCGTTCCAAAACACCTGAGGATATTTACATCACCATCATCACATTATAATCGTAATCATCATCTGAAATCAAATCTTTTCAATATTATGGTCTCAGAAAATTTCTTAACAGCAAATAGCCGTAGTATACAAACTGCTTTGCTGAGAGTCAATCAATGTACCCTAAAGGTCACCACATGAGGGCATCTAAGGTATAACTTGCTCTCCATGTTATAATTATGTAACCAAAAGTGATTCAATGTGCCCTAAAGTCAAGCAAATGTATGTGCCCTGTGGGTCACCTGCGGCATGAAGTTGGAAGAGTCGAAGCGCGTGCCCGCGGGATACACTCGCGACAGCTGGAGCTTGTTGTAGTTGACGAACTCGATCGGCCGCTCCTTCAGCAACGTCGTCGCTTGCTTCTCGTCGAATGAAGACATCTCGTAGAAGCGACTTTTTTCTGTAACAGATTGTATTAGTTAATAATTTTGGAGTTTCAAGTCATGTTAAAGTTAATTTTGTGTTATTATAAGGCCGATAATGGATGGGCCTTGCTCTCAAATATTCTTATTTATATAATTTTATAAAAAAAAAATGTTTTTATATCTAATTGAAGTAAGGATTTTTCATTGTTAATTTTTGACTTTCGATATGTTAGATATTGGTCCCTAAAACGAAATAAATACTTTTCATTTCATTTCATGCGCGTATTAGAAGTTCGACTGGCCCATTGGTGTAGTGGTTAGCGAACCTGACTGCTAGGCCGGTCGTGGGTTCGATCCCCATCCAGATCAAACTTTTCTGTGATGACGAAGAATATTTGTATCTGATGTGATAAAAATAGGTATTCTATTTACAAACATACATGTGACTTTTTATCAGTTGCCTGATCACCATAGCAAAAGCAAAAATGCTTAGTTTGGGATCAAATGTCCGTGTGTGACTAGTCCCGAGATATTTATTTATTTATTATCACTTGCTACAGTGAAGCTGTACATAATCTTAGAAAATACAGATTTTTCCTGGTAATGGAGTAGAGTGAGTGGAAGTGGAATAAAATTGGAAAAAAAAAAAATAGTAAAAAATACATACTCTCAGCATTCTCGAAGGAGCTGAAGTGCACCGGCTGCACGTAGTTGACGAGCGCCGATATCTCGGCGGCGGCGTGCGTCTCGTGCGCGGCGCGCCCCTCGCGGCCCTCCCCCGCCGCCCCCGCGCGCTCCTCCAGGCCTCCCTCTTCCTCCGACGACGACTCCGACTCCGAAGACTCCGAGGAATCTTTAGAATTGTCGCCTAGCTGCGGGAATATTGGCATTTGCTTATGATGCTGTCGGAGTCTTTGCACACATGGGTAACTTACTTTCGATTCATTTAGTTAAAATCGTCGTTTGCATAAAACAAAGATGCTTATAGTGTAATACCAACTAAGACTCCTTTGAAATAAAACAGACACATTAATAACTTGTGTAAAGGGCATAATTTCCTTAAATTTTTTTTCTAAAACCTTCACCAAGTTAAATTACTTTTTATTTCCAAATCTCAATATAGATGACTAAATCCGTTGCAGCTCATGTTGTATTTATTTACTCACTATAGTAAATAATGCAAAAGTTTCCCCCGCACGCCCCTTACCTCTCTCTGAAACCTCCTTAATCCTCTTTTCTCACCCCTTTTCTTCGTGAGCCAGCCCCTTATCCCTCTCCTCTAACACCTCGGCCTGTAGGCCCCTTATTCCTCCCTTCGCCCTTCCAACCAAGTACCATCCATTCAATTCCCTTCCCAGTTCCACTATCTCCTACCATAGACGATACTCCTACTCCCTCTTGCCCCCCTTCCCAATCACGCCTCTCCCTCCTCTCATACTCACCGATCCAGGCGCCACCTCGCCGTTTCCATGCGCCACCGCCTCTATTCTATTCTCATTCTCCTCCGAAGTGCCACTCTCCTCCTTCTTGTGATGGTGGTGGTGTTTCTTCTTGTTCTTTATTATGATCTTGTTGCGCAGCAGCGACGGCGGTGGTAGCTGCCCGTCTTCTAATAATAAAATGGTAAAATTTAAAGATGTGCCGACTAGTCGGTAGTGTACCTACCGGATATCCGTCCTCTTACTTTGTATGTATCTAATTTTTTTTGTTATTTCAACTTAATTTAGATTTTAAAATACTTATAAACATCTTTATTTTTGTATAGGACTTTACTGCCTTGGGTTCGCTTCGAAATTAGGTACCAGTTACCAAGAAAAATATATATTATTTTTCGGGATAATACCTGTAATAATTAGATTCCAAAATAAGTTACAAAATAAATTTCTCCTTTGTTAATCAGATTCTAAAATGAATTGTTTCTAAAGCTCCCGAAACAGCGATCAGATTGGCCAACTATAGCATTGATTCAGAATATTAATGAAAAAAATATATGTATGTATATGGTATATGCCAGTACAAGCTAACGTTCAGTTTGAACATGAGCTCCACCAATCCGCATTGGAGCAGCATGGATTATGATCGACACCTCCACAGCATGAGGATCATTTGTCACCAAAGGGCAAATCCCAAGAATTTAACTTTGACATGGCACAGTTAAAATATAACTAAAAAATAAAAACCATATCTTTAATTAAAATCTAGATTTACGTAAACAAATATTAAAAGGACTAATTACTTTAAATAACGCTACAAAGCCATTGTGAATTGTTATCAAGAAAATAAACCTAATTAAAAGTTTTTATATCGTTTCCCTATTGCGTTCATTAATTGCTAAAGGACCAAATATTTCGTTACTGTATTTGTACTTTATGACGTGCAATAAAGTGTCATTAGAGCAATGACCTAGTGGTTCGAACTTCGGTCACTCGGACGCGAGATCCTGGGTTCCTGCGCGCACCCCTAATTTTCATTACGTGCATATCAGAAATTGATTATCGCTTGCTACGGTGAAGCAAACATGGTGAGGAAACCTGCACTCCTGAGAGTTCCCCACAAATTTTTCAAACGTGTATGACTTCCAATCCACACTTGGCCAGCATGTGGCCTACCCTATATCTAGGGTTGCCAACCGTACTATATTATATAGTATCGTACTGGATTTCGGGACTCCATGCTATATACTGCTCAAGAAATATGTAGTACGCGAAATATTATATTTCAGTACAATATATCAATGTTTATATTTTGCAACAAAACAACTATTTAAAAAACATTCCAAAATATTTGAACGCGCCTTTCGTTCGACTGACGTAACGTGCGTGTGTGACAAACAAAAAAAAGGTTTTCAAAAAACAAATGAGTTAAAAATGTTAATATTTTTTATTCTATCCATAAAATACTATATTTTTAACTATATTCAATTTTTAAAAAACTATATTCAAACAAAAAAAGTTAGCAACCCTACCTATATCCTCACATTGTGAAAGACATTAGCTCATGAATGAGATATTTGTAGGTGCGCTAGGTAGGTGTTAATTATAAATAACTTTATTGAGAAGTTATTTCAAAAATAATACAGCATTTTTCTCAGAACAGTTCCAAGGATGTCATTTGGAACTGGATTCATTAAGTCGTAAACAATTTATTAACAATAAACTTTGCTCAGTTTAATAATACCGTTACTTAATTGTACTTTAAGGACTGATTTAATGAAAACAAAAGTCAATTAAACCCGTAACTGTCGCACTATTCGTCTCCTCTCACAATGTCCCGCTGCCATGCGCGCGTGGCGACACAGCACAACACGTCATACGATGAAATCACGAGAAAACCTGAATCACGCTATCGGAGTTTTCTGTATCGTTAGCATATATACAAGTTCCGAGTAACAACTGTCGGAGCTCGGCCGATCCCCAGGCATCACGCGTCCCCTACAGAGAGATCTCTCCTTTGCTAAATGGGGATTAATAGACTTTACGCGCCTTCGAGAATTTCATGAGAAATTCTCAAAAGTGCAGGTTTCCTCACTAAGTTTTACTTTACCGAAGCTTGTAAAGCGCACATATCTTTGAAAAGTTGCGAGCCGCAGGGTTTGGACCCAGGACTTCCCGTTGGAGACTGCTATTCAAACCGTTAGGCTATTACTGCTTAGCAAAAATAAAGATATTTCACATCAGTGCCCAGGGACGAAATAGTCTAGAACCAATTAATATCATAATTATAACATATCATAATTGATTCATAATCATTTATTGCCTGTTTCGTGGATACTTTACTTGGTACGTCGATAAAAAGTGGCCCATGTGTTATTCCACGCTATAATCTATCTTTGTGCCAAGTTTCATTCAGATCGGTCCCGTAGCTTTTGCGTGAAGGAGCAACAAACATCCAAGCATCCTAACAAACTTTTGAAATTACAATATTTAGTAGGATTATACGCCTAATTACGAAGATATTTGATGCCTAATTTTTACGCAGTTATATGTCGTTACGAGCTAGTACAGATTACCATAGATTCCTGTCTGATCGCACGAGACCGACTATCTAATCAAAACACTATCATGCGCCCATCAACAAACTGTCCTGGAACTGTATACACGCCATAACTTGTCAGTTTTCTTGATCTCACGCCAAAGTAAACAAAAAATAAGTGGGCAAGCGCGGACTGGGCTCGGTGAATGTGAGGTTCCAGACAGGGCTTGAAACCAGTTTAAAATATACCGGTTAGTAAAGGTTTTTATAGGGTTTTATTAAAGGTTTCGTTCACAGTTGTCTTCACAATGGGAGCGCTTCAGAAACCCAAAATAAACCGGTTAAATCCGAAACCGCGAACGATAGTAGTTTGACGCAGCGCGAGCAAGTTTCAACTTGTTTATTTTCTAATATCACTGCTTTGCACATTGAAAAAAACCCCTATAAACCGGTTTATTAATTCAAAATCCTCATAATTTTGCTCTCGGAAACCGGTATTTTTGAGGTTAAGGTAGACCCAAACCTTAATAAAACGGTCCTTACATACTTTTGTTGATTAAGTTTTGAAAATAAATCGATAATAAGCCCTGCTTCCAGAGTCGCTTTATTTTTACTAACTTTTCCCTCGACTATGTCCGCGCGATTCTACACTTACTATCCTGAAAATTTACTACCTTATAACCCTAAACTATTCAATTATACTCACCTCCCATCACGAGATATATGAGAGAAAAGTTTACATAAAAATAACATAATGATTTTTGTACAAGATTAAATTTACCACATTTTCATATTTTATGTAGTTTTAGGATGTATACTCAGAAAATCTCGTTAGCAAAAAATCACATAAACAAACAGGTAAATTTATTCTAAGAAATTATATTTTTCAATAATTATACAGAACCCTAAAATGTCAGCTTTTAAACTCAAACCATTCATAATTTTCAACTCGTTCGCGTTTTTCGGTTCAATAACTAAAACGCTTGCCAAGTAAAAACTGTTCCTGATCATATTGGTGCGGCCTACAAAACTGTCCCCAATTCCTTATGCTGTAAGCTATTGTCAATTATTCTTTAACAGACACTTAAGGTTCACTCAGTGGATAACGGTTACTTAATTCGCTCCTTAGTATAGTCCCCGGAAAATATCTTGAGCAAAATGTAACAGGACGGATAAGATTGCGCATCGTGCACTCACGAGCAAAAAAAGTGTGGCCACTCAAACATCGGCGTCACACTAGACTGGCAAATATTATATATTTTCTTTCCGTAAAAAATATTCTATTGACTTGATGGGGTAATAGCCCAGTGGTTAAGAATTACGCCTCCTACTCGAGGGGTCCGGGTTCGAATCCCAGGGCGCGCACTTCTGGCTTTTCGGAGTTATGTGCGTTTTAAGCATTTAAATATCACTCGCTATAACGGTGAAGGAAAACATCGTGAGGAAACC
>DWJZ01008447.1:0-11349 GCA_018249125.1 Asbolis capucinus
GTTTTCATCCCCTATTTCAACCCGCTCAAGCCCTATTTTCGTAAAATAAAGTAGCTTATATTTGTCTCCAAGTTATATTCTACCTCTGTACCAAGTTTCATCAAAATCGGTTCTGTACTTTGACGTGAAAATGTAAGATCGACAGACAGAGTTACTTTCGCATTTATAATAATAGTATTTTTATATGAACTTCCCACAAAAAGTTTCACGCCTCAGTTCGATCTAAGATAGTAATCATCATTTTCCTAACAATACCGCATCGGCTATTACGCAATGCCTCAATAGCTAATAGGCATCTGTTATGTCAGGGGTGTATCAGCTGAGAATGGGGTCACCATGTTACCAAAATTTAATATTATAATCTAACTAGAAATTGCGCTTGCTTCGCTTCGGAAGAAGAGTTTTAAAGTGGTTTTAGAATTGCCATATTAACTTTAACGTATTATCCCGCGGGAACAAATCAGTTTTCTGAATAAAAAGTATCCTACAACCATTGTCCTTACATAAGCCAGAATTATGCTAAATTTCATCTAAATCGGTCCATTGGCTTTGGAGTTGTCATACTAATTTTAACCTGTAATTCTGTGGGAACTAAGCCTTTTCGTGGGATAAAACATATAGGATATGTTTTATCCCACGAAAAGGCTTAGTTCCCACAGAATTACAGAATATATCCATGCCCGGGTTTTAAACTACGATTATGCCAAGTTTCATCTAAATCTGTCCAGTGGTGTTTGCATGAAGCTAGAACAGACAGACCGACAAAAAACAAAAAAAATATATTTTGGTCTTTATATCGATAACAAAGCCTCCCTGCGTCAAAATTAAAAAAAAAACCTAATGTACAGAACTGACCCCGTTACAGTTTTATTATTAGTATAGATATATGTAGATTATGATCGAAAAATCGACAGTTTAAATAAAAAAAAATTACCTATTGCTATTTAACAACCACCGATTTTTAAGACAGGTACATAGTAATCACTACAGTATTTAGAACTTTATAGGCCAGTGATAGACTGTGTATCCTCAGAGCTGGTAACCCTAACTACAAGTAAACCCACACTGTAACATGGCCGGTATCAGCAAGTGATGATTAGTTACCTAAAAACGTTGCGTGTACTATTGTTATAACGAGTTGCTTCAGTGAAAGCGGTATTACTCAATCGATGTAATCACAAAAACCGATACCCGCTGATACCGGTATCAAGAGATCTTTCATTAGTAAAAATTAAAATTCCAATTATAATTCTTGTTCGGAAAACCTGTTCGCTTCCGGAATTACACGAAACCAGTCTAATGTTTATTTTGTTCTCTTAAAACATTTTCAAGCTGTTTAAAATGTTTAATCTGTGGTTATACTAATGAATAGGCCAATATCTTCGATTGGGTGTAACCAAATGGAAATAATATACATATTTGATAAGAGTTATTATTTGTAATAATAGTTGTAAGTTTAAATCAAATAGATTTTTTTACATTATGCTATGTTACAGGTGCTCACGATAGATGTTTTGACTTAATCGAAATATCGGCGCGAAAAACATTATATCGCAAGTATCTGCAACGATGTACATGATAAATCGATGAAATCATAATTGAAATAGTTACAAGACTTTTTAGATGTTTATTAACTTTGAAAAATATTTTTAATATAAATCGAGTAATATTTGTGTTTCGTCACAACTACGGCATAATGGCTATTATGCTTTTGCTCTGACAATAAAAACTTAAACTTGACATTGACGCTGGAGTTTTGTAATATGACATTATCAGTTTTGTAAAAATAAATGTCATTTGTGACACTGTCAACGCCGTAAGCAACATGTGGTATAAATATAATTTTTCTGTTATGACGTCTTCACACATAATTTTGTTTCTATGTTACTAAATATGTAATTTGTGATACTGTTACAGTCTTGAGCAATTCAGCGTACAGATGGCATAATTATAATTATGTTGTTATGACGTCATTATCATTATTTTTTTATTTACCTTTTTCTGTCTAAAACTATGTTATAAAATGAAAAGGTAAAAGTGTAACGTAACTGTGGAAAATTCCAAACATTTACGTTCAGAAGTGCACTGAAAACACCTACATAAAATAAATGACTTGTCTGTGACTGAAAAAAACTGTACTATTTAAAGTTATTAAAATATTTAAACTTGTCTCAATTGTACATAAATTAAAACAAAAGAGCCACTGTATGTAAAACTGTAGCATCGTAACTTTTTATACAAACAGCGTTGCGTACAAAAATTAATCAAAACGCTTAATTAAGCGAAACAAACGTAACATATATGTACAGGTGCCCGGCCAGGCAAACAAGTTGTATCAGTTGTTGCAACATAGTATTCCGCCGGTTGATAGAATTAATTAAATGATAAATAGATCTATCTCATGAACATGCTTCGGTTTATAAATATTCTCGAAGCGACTTGACAATAAATGCATCGTTAGTTATACATATTTAGATCTATATCGTACTCGTATATCATACATGTATTTGTTGATTGATGATATTGTTCAATCTTGTTAAAATATTTTTAACTGGTTCACAATTAGACTCTACTTTTTATATGTTATCTCATAACTTTTTATTGGACGTACATATTTAGTTAGATGATTTTGTGTAATTCGATAACTGATACATCTCATACGGTTATGTAGTCCCATTTAAATTTGAGCGAAATCTGACGAGCCGTTTTTAAATTATAATAATAAAGTGTTAATTGCTCAAAATATGTTATTAAATATTTTTTTGAAATATTACTAATATTATAAATGTGCAACTCTTTCTATTTGTTACCTTTTTACGCCTACTGAACCGATTTTGATGAAACTTTGTACTGAGGTAGAATAAAATTGGCGGTAAAATATAGACAAATTATTTGCAAAAACGGTATTGAAGAGTGATATATACATATCTATAAAGTAAATAGCTGCACCGTGGGAATCGAACCTTCGAATAACACGCTTCGTATGTAGCTTTATTCTAATTATTTTAAATGTTTTCAGCCCATTCTCTTTGTTCCCGTATCTTGTCTTAATGTGAGTAATCCGGGTTCGAATTTCGACAGGGTATTTATTTATCAAATAAACGTTTGTTCTTGAGTCTTAAATGTTCATGAAGAGGAGTAAAGTGTGCGTATGTGAAAATTTAATTTATTTAAATGCTTATTAATACTATATGTGAAAGTAGCTTTTGTCTGTATGTTACGCTTTCACTCCTAAACCACTGAACCTATTTTGATGAAAATTGGTACACATGTAGACTAGAGCTTGAAAAATAACATAGCCTACTTTTTATTGCGAAAAATGTTTTGAAAGGGTGCAAAACGGGGATAAAAGTTTGTGTGAAAATTCCTTATCGTGTAATATAAAACCGTACAATTATGTATTTATGAAGTTGATAAATATTAATAGATATTTGCTCTCGCGTTTTTGAAATATTGACTTATGGGTGGAATAAAAACTGTTCCCCGCGGACGAAGTAGGGCAAAAGCTAGTTCGTTATAAAACACTCAGAGTATATAATGATTATTTAAATCGTTACTTAGAATCGTATTTGTATACAAATTCTATACTAAACATGTTAAGTAACCATTAACAACTTCAAGAGCGACAGTAAAATGTTGATTTCAAATTGATTTCCAAGTAATGCCATGCTCACCCATGCAAGTCATGTTTTGAATTTACCGTCATTTCAGAAACGTGCTAATATGCTGCATCATTGAGGAAAAGAAACAGCGTAAGAACCATTTCGTTTCATTATTAAAAATTATTATTTAATTTTGATAAAAACTCATAATATATAACAGTATTTATTTATTACTTTTTTGATGTGTTGTGTTACATATAGTTTAGTTTATTTAAATCGTGAAATGTCAAAGATATGTCAAATTAAGGAATGCCGTCGACAGCCTTTGCTATACCGAAGCGGAGCGAGTGCATTCACTCGGTCACAAAAAAAACATTACACGTGTGGTCCACACACACGTTTGTGCACACACTCATACAATTAACAGTCCTGTCAATTTGAATTAACTCTATGACATATTGAATAACGGTCAACATTCGCATCTTTCTTATTATGAAGTTTGTACAAACTAAAGACAATGATAATTCTTCGAAGTTACAAAGAGCACTATGTTCAAGTCTTGTAGATAGAATTTGCATGTTAGAACGATTGAATTTTCTATCGGATACTTAATCGAATACCGATTAACGATGAGATGGGTATCGAACGATACGAGGCTTTTTAGTCCTGTACAACAGGTTCCTGGGTTCATTTATAGCTATCATTTGCTTATTTAGTAATTAAGCTAAAGTAGCGTGACATTGAATATTCAGAAGTTAATAACGCACGAAGCGAGCAAGAATACGCACGGAGTGAGCATATTCTTGCGCGCTTCATGCAAATTTAATTATGGAAACCCATATTGTTGAAATGACATTGAAGATTGAAAAGTGAATAAAACATGAAACGACTAAGAATACGCAAGAATCAAGTAAAAACACGCACGAATCGAGCAAAAATAGGCACGAAGCGAGCAAGAATTTTTAATTATAGACTTACATTGATGATTTGACCAGATTAATTCGCGAGACGGTTGGGTGGCAACCAGGCCACAGATGCCCGCAATACTGGCTAACGCGGCCGCTCTCAATGAGCTCTGTTCTCGAACATATTTTTTGTACATTAACAGATGTTCGTGTACCACAGATAAAGATAAAATGAGACTAGATTAAAAACGTTAGCACGTTTGTTTTATCTTCCGCTTCCGGTAGAAGAAATCGTTCGGCTATTATTGGAGCAGGTCGACTCACTAAGGGCCAAATGGAATGTTAATCACACAAAAACTGTGACTTTAAGCCATAAATTACTCACTGCTGAGTAAAACTTAAGGGGCCACTAAAACAGCAGCGCTTCAATAGTTTAATGTAGGCGTTAGTGGCCCGAAGGCCTCCGATATAGCTTATCGACTACAATTGTCAATAAAAATCGGGCTGCAGCAACTGTACGTGCTCTTCGAAGTACAATTTTTTCTTTTAAAATTTACAAACTCACTTTCCTTGCGTCTGCTGTTACGTAACTTTCCCGGTCACTTACTGTTGAACCACGCCAGGCTATTAGCACACAAAAACTTGTATAAATAAACATTATTAGTGTAAATGCGTCAAGTGCCCATATAACGGGATAGAAGCATCATTAGGTTCATATGCGCTGTGTTTAAATAAGCTTTTCTTAGGACGGCTTTCTACACTATAATCAGAAGGGTACGTTTATTATAAAACGCAATAAACCAAGTTGTCATTAGAAATTCTACAGTAAAATCACTAGTCATTGACGGTAAGTCATCAGGGATTTCGTAAAGCGAGTTCTTAGTATAATTAGAATCGAATGTAATAGTATAAAATCAAAAGAATTCCAGCTGTAATCGCACACGAAAGATTCCATACTTATTACTATAATATAACTAGAAATTGCTCTCGCTTCACTTTGGAAGAAGAGTTGATGGTTTTAGAGTTGCCATACTAATTTTGACCTTCTATCCCTCGGGATAAAGGAGTTTTCTAGGATAAAAAGTATCCTATAACCATTGTCCGTATGTAAGCTACAAACATGCTAAATTTCGTCTAAATTGGTCTGTTGGTTTTGGAGTTGCCATACTAATTATAACCTTTTATCCTGCGGGAACTAAACCATTTCGTGGGATAAAATATATTCTATAACCGTTCTTGGGTTTTAAACTACGACTATTCCGAGTTTCATCTAAATCTGTCCAGTGGTTTTTGCGTAAAGTTCGAACAGATGGTCTGGTCTTTATATCGATAACAAAGCCTCCCTGCGTCAAAATAAAAAAAAAATACGTACAACAATTAACAGAATTAAGCCCGTTACAGTTATATTATTAGTATACATACAGATAAGAATATTTAATTAACTTCAAATTATAATAAATATGAATATTTATAAATGTAGTTCGTTTTCATCTTCTTGACAAAGCTTGTAAATAAATTATGTGAGAAAATAATATTTAAAATGTTAAATTAACTTATTTATTTACTACAAACTGCCCAGGAAGAACCAGTTACCGGAAAAAAAGTAGTTATGGTGACGTAACTGTAATTTAGGTATATAGTATTGCGGTGTTATTTGAAGATATTGATGTAAACTTTGGTATATCACTTTGGTCTATTGTCAATAATTTCTGCAGCGTACGCGATATAAGGATTTTTAGGTTATTTTTCTTACTCATTGGGTTACATTATAGAAATTTTCACTTATTCCTAATGTCAGGATAAGAAAAATGGATTATAATATAACTCCGAAATATTGAGACATACAAACGTACGTACAACGCATCTTAATGCTCAGAAAAAGTATATTTTTTTATTTGAATATTTTATTGCTATGACAGGTACAAAAGCTGTTGAAAAATTTTAAATGTCTATTATATTTCAAAGGATAAGCCGAAAACGTGAAAACTGGTATATTGACCCCCATTAACTTTTTTTTGTATGTATTCGTATTGTGGCACTGGTAATACAAATTCTATGAAAATTTCAAGTGTTTGCATATTTAGATTTAAGATACAAAGCCCTGTGATAGGATTACAAACGGACAGCGAATTCTTAGAAATATCTTTATACGTCCATTGAGTACATAACATTAATATTAGTCAAACGAAGCGAATCATTCGAGTTAAAAATTTATAGTTTTATTTTTTGTTCTATAATTTCAAGCCTCTTCTATACGTATGTAAGTATGTATATACGAAGATTTCGTTGATCTAAAATTCTACTAATATTATAAATTCCAAAGATTGTGAGAATGGACGTAAGAATAAGTGGATGGACAGATGGATGTTTGATACTCTTTCATGCTAAAACTACGGAATCTAGATGAAATTTCGCACAGAGATAGCTAATAGATTACAGTCTGGAATAACGTACGTAAGCGGTAGTAATTCCTGTTCTTATGAATTATTTACCCAATCTTCTTGACATTAATATGATTGTTATACACAGAATAATCATTTATATTTAAAATAGTTAGTTATTATTATAAAATAGTTGTCTTTGATATTGAAATATGTTTTTGTTTTAACCGATATCAATCGGGCGACGCGTGAGAAAATGTACATAGTCTTTGTGATAAGAATATCAATTGTATCGATTAATTCATCGATATGTTAGATAATTCTTATTGAATATCGATAAATTTGGGATCAAGAATTTAATCAATTTTATTATTTAATTTCAAATTATTCCCTCCAAGTTTATTCCCTCGTTGTTAATTTAAATATCAATCTATTTATCGATAATACAATTGTGAAAATATTAAAACGGCTACGTATGATACAATTTGCATTATTATGAGCAATTAGTAAAAAAAATCGATTGAACCGATCTGGATCTGGTATAAGCATTAAGTACATTTTTAATTCTGATTACGTAATTCTTTGTACCCAATTCCATTTAGTAGTTTTTGCGTGAAAGAGTAACAAACATCCATCCATCCTAGCTGACTGTCGCATTTATAATAATAGTAAGATTGTGCACAGGACATTACAAAACAAAAGGCAGTCCTTTCGCTTAACAGCAATATCCTTCAGACAACCTTTGGGTAGAGAATTAACAATAGCGTGAATCGATAGAGTATTAGAAGTCGAGAAATACCTATCATATCTAAACAAATAATATAAACTAGTTCCTGTCTGCGATTGAAATTCAACCGTAATTCAATTTAAAAATAAATCTTCATTGACATCACTAAAATTGGCAAACGTCAGTGTGTGAAATTTATGGTAGTGTGTGTAATGTTTTTAATTAATTGTTCATTCCAAGTGGATTTTAATATAAAATAATAGCTTTCTGAACTCCTTTACCGTGAAAATTTTAACTGTGCCAAATTTCATGGTCTGCATAATTTTTTTTAGAAAGGAGTACACTTTGTTTTACGTATCAATAGGGTTTCTTTATTCAGGCATTGGATACAGAACTCTATTATAAATAAAAACAAGCTAAAAATTTCAGTTACAAATGTAACGTTTTATTTTTTGGTTCTTACTTTCAAGTCTTGCCTGTAACGTTGATAGTCTTAAATAATTCCTATTTTTATATGGTATCTAAGTTTTCTATGACATGTTTGGTATCTAAGCATAAAATGAGAGGATATCTGAAATAAACTGGGTTCGTTCAACAGCTGCCGTTAATTCCGTTTCAGTAACTCTTTAATGTGAGTTTGGTGTGTAAAAATATACATGGTTTTTAACGTTCAGCACCAAAGCGGACATGTCCTTTGCTGCTTCTAATCTTACCCATAAATAATTCTAAGATTTTCTTAGATTTTTGTGAGTGAAAGGAAGAGAAAGTTTTTTTGGCGAGACAAATATATCAGTACCAAGAAGATACATATATAATATGGGATATGAATTCGGATATAGTAATAGTAATTTTAGATACACTTATGGATAAATCATAGTTTAGTTTCGGGTCCACATTGTCCAGAAATATTTATTTAGTAGGATTTTTAGGTGATTTTAAAACCAAATGCAAAAATGGTGTAAGATAATAATTTTATATTACACACGAACTTATTCGAAATAATCTAATCAGTTTTAACAGAATCGATTATGTTACGGGTAGAATTTTCTTTTGGATAGGTCTATATCCCATCATTTCGGTAGCTATCTCGGAGTTCAGTACTCCTAAAGAAGTTTTGGCACAGGTCTACTCAAAACGATATCTCAAAAGACGTATCGGTAACTAAACATACGAAATAAATTATTCTATCTCTAATATTTTATTTTTAAAAAACTTATATTCTTCAAGGCACGTGATAGTCCTTTCTGGATAGGTACACGAGTACCTCAGTGCGTTTACATTCATACTTTTTGGAGGACAACTTGTAATTTGTATTTGATCAACTGATTGAGACAGGAAATGTATCAAGGCTGTTTACTTATGTAAGGAGCGTGTTTTAAGACAGTTATTGGAGGTCTTAAGGCGAATAACGACCTGTATTTTTGTATTTTAATATTAATTGTATTTTTAATATTATTTTTTATTTTTTTCTGTCGTTTATTCTACAAAATTTGAAGTGGTTTTTATGTTTTTTATTCTTTCCTATTACGTTATTTTTGTGGGTTGGAAACTTGAGCATTTTACAGAGTAATTAATCTACTAGGAAATGTGTATTACTGTAGATCAGTCTCTCGTACTATTTTAACCACGTTTGTCTGAAGTATAATATAATATATAAATGGTTTCATGTTCTTTAACAAAAATTTGAGAAATAAGGGATAATATTGATAAATCATTTATGATTATAATTAATTGAAAAAAATACTCACTGACAACTTAAAATAAGACACAACAAATATCCGATAAGAGTGATTCACAAGCCATAAGTCACAACACAGGACACTGGAGGCACGTTGGGTACAGCGGTCGCGAGGTGGCGTTATCACTGGAATAACGTGGAGACGAGCTGATCGATCCCGGGGCGGGAAGGAAGAGACGCGAGAAGCGAACGGCGTGCGCGGTGCGACTGGCGGCGGGCGCTGGCGGCTGGCGGCGGCTGGCGCGCGCGGACATTGTGGAGGGTTTGATCTGCTCCCTGCGTTCTTTTTTAAATTGTGGAATAGATTTAATTTGGTGAAACAAATTTAATGGTAGAAATATTGGTCTATCTGACGTTTGTTATATTACACTTGGCTGGAGGGTAAGTGGGAAAGTAAAACTCTTTAATGTAAATAAATATTATAAATCATATTTTATATACGTATAGTCTTAAACTCATGATTTCATAACTTAAATATATAAATTTAAATTAATATGCATATTTTATATGTAATTACTAAATTAATGAACAGCCATCATTATAAATTCTCGTCATTAAATTAAATCATAATAATAAATTTATTATACTTATTATTATTAAAATAACCCGAGAAAAACTTTCACTAACATGGCGGTTTCATAAAACCTCGCATAATATTTTTTTAATTATAAGTATTTTAGTTGTAGGGTATAAATAGTTGAAGGAATTTCAATAGCTAAAAAGAACAGCCAGTAAATGTTTGTGATTAAAATGATAAGTTAATTATGCGGAATACTCTTCAAAATCAAAAGTATTATCGATTTCTTAAGATTAAGCCCAATTTGTGTCTGAATAATTACACTTACATTTACTTTGAAAGTAGCTCTTAAAACTTACATAAAACCCATAATACCCAGACCCACAAATATCACACGTGCACACCGACTTCAGGTGAATAAAAACTTTTAGATTTACTCAAAACTATTAATTACCAGTAAGTAATAATGTTAGATACAATACTTAATTCACAACATATACTGTTAAATTCACTAATTATTTCAATTTATTCATTTACTTTATAATGTACTTTGTAGTGTACACCAAATCAGAAGTTAATTTTAAGCTACTTTCCTTTGATTCGATGTTTATATTTAAGTTAGTATTAAAGCTCTACATAGATTTAATAAAGATCAAAAAGGTACACATTTTGAGTAACCTATATACAAGTAGAGCGGGATCCTTATAAGTGATATAAAATGGCAATTAATTTTAAGGTTAATATTACGTTTAGTATTTCAACTGAGGTAAAAAAAATATATCTAATATTTTAATGCTCGCATTGTACGTTTGGTTCAAATAAAAAAAATGCATTATTGTGACGTAGATCCCAATAATCGGAAATGCATGTTGTACCGAACGGGACGGACCCACTGCGCATTACTCTCGCTCACGGTGCTGCATCGCCGCGATCAAGATAGCCGCATGCGACAAGTGTCTTCACAAACAACGATATCAATATTAGCTTAGCTGTGTTACATATTTGGTACTATTAGATAATATATTATATCTATTACCCATGTTGACATCTCAACTCTATTTGTGGGCGTAGCCGGTAAATAATTTGAGTCATATAGATAAGAACGGACCGCGGTTTTGCCCGCGTGGTACCATTGCTGATAAAAATTCTATATCACTGTCCATCAACTATCTGCAAATACAAAACACATCGAGGTACTCGAGCAAGTGACGCCCCTTTTTTACCTGATAGTAAGTGGCGATGAAGTCTTTGATGGTAAAGCCCAATAACTTACTAGAAGATTAAGCCTTTCGGCGTGAAAGACTGACAAACATACAAACACACAGACGGGCCGGTTGGTCTAGTGGTTAGTGAACCTGACCACTACACCGAAGGTCGTGGGTTCGATTCCCACCCAGGTCATACTTTCCTGTGATGAGCAGGAATGTTTGTTCTGTGTGTCTGGATGTGTAATAGAAATATCTATTTAAGTATGTATTT
>DWJZ01008448.1:0-11348 GCA_018249125.1 Asbolis capucinus
GGCAACACAGGTGACCAGGGAAGTTCTGGAAGCCGGAATAAAATTGAAGGTTGTGGGTCGCGCTGGTGCTGGAGTGGACAATATCGACGTGAACGCCGCCGGCCAGAAAGGAATCGGTGTTATCAAGTGAATAATTTATTTCTTCTAAAGTGTTGGTGGACATATTGTGTCATTTAAATAGATTCAAATTCTTTTCTAATTCAACCTGGTATTCGAAAAGGTACAATACCTTTAAAAACTACCGTGCACTATATAAATATAAAATTGAATGTTTCGATCAACAGTTGTTATTTGTTGTTTTATAATGTCGCTAACATCAATATTATCTGCAGTCAATGCACTGTTTATCAAACATGCTTATCTTCTTTAATGCTATACTTAAATATAAAATTTCATATCATTAAGAATGTTGGCGAACCGTGAGTGAGAGAAAAACAGGATTTATTAAAATATTCCGAAATACAAGCTTTAGTTATAAATCCCTAATAAAAAGTAATACACAAAATTTCGTAACTGTATTGGTAACCGTTGAGGAGTTATCTGGAGCCAATCCTCAACGTAGCATCAGGTCAAGCTTATCAAAAAATACATTGTTATCATGACGGAATGCTTACGCAAAATTTCATCTCCATATTGTAAGAGGAAGTCGGTCTAATTAAACTTGCAAGATTTGACCCGTAACAAACAAATATACTAATATACTAATATACAAATATGCACTAGTTAGTTAAAATCTTGTAAAAATAAATCTATTCTGAATGTCAAGGTAAAATTTAACACATGATGAATGGGTAAATCCTGTAAGTGATAAGTTGACTGAGTTATTCTTCAATTAAATTGAACACTTTATTTGACCATCGCGGTCGGTCTCCTCTGACAATGTGGTCTATCACGCTGGTCAATTATGCATTAGTATTTCAATAATTTATTAAATTACTTTATTGCTTCTTAACCGACTTTAAAAAGTAGCTTTTTACTGGAAGTACACTTTTTTTGATGACTTTTTTTACGTTCAAAATCTTGTAATTTTTTTGATTGGGTGTACCGATTGTGATAGTTCGGTTTTTTGTTTGAAAGCTGATGCTTGTCATGTACTCCCGTTTGATCGCATTTTGACTAGTAATTTTAGAGTTATCCCTAATAAAACTTATTTAATTGGCTACGCTACATTGATAACGTTTCACTTTATTACTTGTCGAAATCATTTGAAGTCGGTTTTTTAAAATGATAAATATGATTTTATGTAACAGCGCACCGGGAGCCAATGCGATGAGTGCGTGTGAGCTGACGTGTGGTCTGACCCTGGTGCTAGCGAGACACGTAGTCCCAGCAGCCGCGGCGCTGCGGGCCGGGAGGTGGGAGAGGACCCAGCACACCGGCACCGAGCTCAACGGCAAGACCCTCGCCATCCTGGGTCTCGGCAGGGTCGGCAGAGAGGTCGCAATACGTATGCACGCGTTCGGAATGAAGGTAATCTGGTCTTCATACTATTGATGATTAAAATCTTTGGACAACTCACACCTTGCCATCTGACCCCAAACTACTAGCTTGTTATATATATATATGTATATACATATATTTAAATACGGACTCATATGGATATTATACTTAGACACAGAGCAAATATTTCTGTTCTTCACAAAAAAGTTGTTCCTAGGCTGGAATCGAACCCACGAAAGACGCTGATGAGCAAACTGATGGTAAGTGGTCATGACTCTAAGGGCATTATCAGCCATCTAAGCTTTATCTGACTCTTAAGATGATGAGTTCACAAGAAGATGAGTTGTTTGGTGGCTGACTGAGACAAGAGTGTTTTTGCTAGCCTACATTGTTTTTTTACCCTAGATAAGTTAGCGCATGACTACGATCTCACCTGATGGTTAGTGGCGATGACGACTTCGATGGTAAAGCGCATTAACTTAGTCGAAGCCTATTCACTCATGACTTCAGAAATTGACATTGCAATAGAACGAGAACACCGTCGCACGCAACTTTTCCAGTCCAGTGAAAAAAGACGATAGTGATATTTTATAATCGCGTTGAGCAGTCTTGGTCTACAGGATCAGGTCCGTTATTTTATTTATCTGTACTAAAACAATGAATTGTTTTTAATCTACAGATAGTTGGTTTCGACCCCTTCGTAACTGCTGAGCAATGCAAGCAGTTCCACGCCACTAAAATGGAGCTGGATCAGATATGGCCCGTAGCGGACTACATCACACTTCACACTCCTCTCATCGAATCTACTCGAAGTAAGTATTTCAGCCCATGTATTTAAATGTTTTCACAACATTAAATAACGCATAAAATAGTCGGAGATATGGGTGGGGAGAGATTGGGGAAAATACACGGAGATGTGAGAGAGTGAGTACAATATATAGTATAATAATTATAATCATTACAAACCCATAACTGTCACACTACTGGGCTCGGGTCTCCTATCACAATGAGAGGGGTACAGGCCACAGTTCACCACGCTGGCCAAGTGCGGATTGAGGGACATAATTATAATAAATTAAAACATCTGCTTTACACCAAGTCCACGATAATAATAATATGTGCCATGTCCAGTAATAAAGTGGGTTTTTGAAATTTCTATGATTTTTTTATATGTGACGCAGTAAACTTACTATATACACCAATAAAAACCGAATCCAAATCTGTTAAGCTGTTTCTGAGATTACCAGTCAATGAAAAGCTGAACAACAACATACAAAAATTTATGTGATGGCATGTATCGACCAATTTCATACCATAACCAGTAAATACCATAATAATAAAATAATAATAGGGTTTCTAAAACATGTTCAGTAATCGGGTAAAATTTGATGAGGTCTTGTAGCTATTAAATAACGAAGAAAACTGTATACTTTATTCTCATTACGTACGTCAAAATAGCTATTATTTTTAGTACAATAAAGTGCAATATTAATTGACAGATTTCATAAACGCAACAACGTTGAAACAGTGCAAGAAGGGCGTGAAGATCGTTAACGTTGGTCGCGGCGGGCTTATCAACGAACGTGATTTGCTTGATGCACTCAACAGCGGCCAGGTAATATAACTTAATACTTCGGTCACGATTGGAAAAGCATGTTTACTAACAATCGTTGCCTAGCAACCGATGACGGCAATGTGTAGAGCAAATCTTTTTTCTTTAACAAGTAATTTCTAATAGTACTTCTATACTAATGATAGTATAGTAATATATTGACGACGGAAAACTTTGCCTAATAATAATATGAGGCAAATGATATAAAAAAATCGATTTTACATCGATGACGGAAAACAGTGAGAGTGTAACTCTTTAGAACAGTTACATAAAGCTACGTGGGTAGATTACGTATTTTGTTATTCACAAGATTGTTCCCAATTTACTAAGCAAAACAATGAATGATTGACACTGAAATAAATCACTGAAAGTAAAATTTCACTGTGTGGAGAGAGAGCACTGCGCAATGAACTGATACTCAGTTCAACTTTGGTCTGGAAAAATAAAACCAAACAAACCATACAAAGTCATTTGTAGGATTTTCAACATCTGATATAAACGCCTTTTGTAATATTAAAAAAATTAAATAGCCGAAGTAATGATCAAAGTACGAAGTACGAGTGATAAATATATTAACTTGAATTTGATCAATACAAATAATATAGTATGGAACGATTTAATTAACCATTAACGAGTCTGAGTGCGACATAAAGTAATTTAACAGATCTTTAAATTCAATTGAAATAAATGCATTTCGTGACTGGAAATCTATTAAATATTCACAAGCATATCAATATCTAAGTAAAATTCTACCATTTAAAATTCAATATTAATGTCGCGATTGCAATGGAACTGGCTCATGGTTATATCAGACTTGAAAGATTTGTTGTTTGACTTATGTCCTTTTATTATAACTAGCGAAACAAGCATACGCATCGACTATATATTAGGATATATACGGTATTAGTTCGTTCAATGTGTTGCCAGTAAAATTCGATAGTAAATTAATGCTAGTAAAGTAGTGAAATTCGGCAGTAAAAGATAGGCATTTCTCGATTCTAATGCGTTTATTTCACTAGCGGTAATTTTACTGGCAACACATTGCATGCATAAATACCGTGCCTAAAAATTCCGTACCGAATAATAGCAATTTTTAGTAATTTCGAATAAACCATCCATGGTGAATTATTTTAACGCTCAGATATTTCAATATTATTTTGGTAATAGATCATTTTAAATACGATGCAATTAGGTGTATGTGGGATTGGAACCCAAGGACCTCATGTTCGTGAGGCTGCTATTATACCAATACAATAATTGTAACTAACTGCTTGTGTAGTTTGGAAAAAGGTTATTATAATCTTTTGTTTTCAACAGGTTGGAGGAGCAGCCTTAGATGTATTTGAGCAGGAACCGCCTACAGACCCGTTGACCTTGGAAATTATCCAGCATCCAGCTGTGATTGCCACTCCTCATCTAGGTAACACACACCTTACTGTTTGAAACCTATTTGTGGTTATTCTAAAGCAATTATAAGTAAATTAATGGGTCAGAACTAGTGGAGAAATTTTAGGACACTCAGTTCCTAATCGCTGCTAACTAAATTTAAAAAATATGCAAATTATAAAATAAATTTAGATTCTGCATCAAAACTGGTTGACTAGGTTTTTAGTATTAGATCGATCAAATTTTTCAAATATCAAGATAGAAACCAGTGGCAGATTTATACAGTTGGCTCAATAGGCTTAGGCGAAGGGTGGCAGAGTTTAGAGGCAGCAAGTTTGATCACCTCAGAAATACCCCAAATAACTTCTCAAACAATTTCTTGGAACTAATAATTGTAGAAGTAAGAACAGGAATAAATAGATTGCCTACTAAGTATTTATTTATTATTGTTCCAGGTGCATCGACGAAGGAGGCTCAAGTAAGAGTCGGACAAGAGATCGCTGAGCAGTTCGTCAATTTGGTAAAGCCCGGCACGTACGCGACCCCCCTAGCTGAAGTGACGCGCATCCTTAACAAATAAACTCTTTATAATATTGTTTTATTTACATTTTCTATATCTACAAGTAGTAATTAAGAATTAAAAGCAAAAATCAACTCACTAAATGTGAGTGATAACTATTTTTGATATTACTGTTTTTTTCTTTTTACAGCTAGTTTATAAGAACTTTGTTATAATAAAGCTTTCGTAACTTAATCTGTTTCTTATTAATATTATCTGAAAAATGTTTATTTTAGGGTTTATATATAATTTTGTCAAGCTGCGTCGTACTTACCTTGCGTGGCTAACATTGACTTCTTGTTAATGTAATATGAATTCTCTCTTGTTTTGTTGCAATGCAATATTTTAATGCTGTGTGATCACGCAATGCTAAATAAATTCAATTGAGATATTATATACTGCTTAAGCTTCCGAACCATTAATTAAGTTCATGAGCTTATGAAGGGATGGCAGGGGAGGCAACCACCCCTTGAAATCTGAGCATGTTATTTGTCGAAAAATAGGTACATATTTTTCATAGTATTATGCATTGAGTTCAGAAAAAAAATCAATCTCTGGATCTCTTTCTAGATTTCCTTGGGGGGTTAAAAGCACAGTGTCCCATGATTAAAGTACACTTGTGTGCCTGAAGTAAGGAAATAGCGATTGTTTCTTAGTGTGAAAAATTATACTTTTAGCAGTTATACCTAGCGATGCGAGTACCAGATAATTTAATAATATTCGATATTTAACATTAAGTATCACAAAATTTAATAAAATAGTAGCTTACCTATAATAAAAAAAGTATTTTTTGTATACTTATCTATGCGCATGTCACCGCTGATCCAACCACCAAATAGTTTGAACGTTAATCTTTAGAATGGAAGACTCCGGATTCTTGCGTGCATCTTTAATTTTCACGTGTGCATTAGAAGTTAATTATCACTTGCTTCAGTGAAGAAAAATATCGTGATAAAAACTCACACTCCTGACAGTTCCCCATAAGGTTCTCGAAGGTGTGTGAAGTCTTTACTTCTCAATTATACTTGGCTAGCTAGACTGAGGCCTATATGCCTCACATTGTGAGAGGAGACCGAGCCCAGCAGTGGTACAGTGGTTACAATGAATGAATGAAATCACAGAAGAGGTAAGCAATTTAGGCGCACGTTTCATTGATATAGGGCAGTGGATATGTAAAAATGTAACATAATGCAATCTTTTAAAATCAATTTAGATATATAATAATATATTATCATTTAAATAAAACACCAAGAATATGGTAATAATAATCTGTGCTTATAACGAGGTCCTCAAATGATGTTGAAAGTTTTCACTATGTCAAAACACAGTTTGCATGTTCTCCAGGTCGCGCTGTGCATACATATTTTACAATTATTAGCGTTGCTGACGTTGAAATAATGACTAAAATAAAACTTAAACTATATAATATAACTTGTAGTCAATAGAGTATTTATAGTGCTGGAGCTCGAATTCTAAAGTCTACATATGTATGTAAACCTTTATATAAAGCGATCCAAAAATATATCCAACATCAACGCTAAATCGCCAATTATTATTGTAAACTAACCATTAGTTAATTAACACAAGTCTCACAGATAAAAATGTGATATTTTGACTACGTCTCGCGATAAGATATCTAAGAGATGATAAGAATGGAAACGATAAGATACAACACGTACTTTAGAGCTAGTCCGCAAAGCCGACTATTCAGCCAGGATATCAAAAAAATGTTCCAAAGTAACTTTGACTTTATTAATCAGTTTCTATAATTATCTGTTTCTGACCCCCCATAACTTTTGTTTCGACTCATCGGCCCTGGCTGCCTAGTCGGCCGATAAGCTGGCCTCCTTATAACCGACTAATCGGCTAGTCGGCAAAAGTATTAGTTGACACATCTCTGGTATAAATAGGTACTACAGGTTCTCTTTGATTCTATTTATATTTGGCAGCAGTCACAACATCATCTGCGTAGGTACTAAAAACTTCCAAAATATAACATTGTGCTCAATATGTGTGCTGTAAACCCCTAAAGGAGATCATAAAAGTCATTTTTTCTTTCCCAATTCAACCTTGGCTTACATCGTAGGCAGCTGACTCCGTTAAGTAATTTATGCAACTGGTGATTCATACAATGCTTATTGAAAAAAAAATTATTATTGTAAAAGCGTATGTAAAACTCTCATTTATGGGTCAGTTGGCATTTACGTGAAGGAAGACTAAAAACAATAATATCTTTAAAATTATTTATTAAAAATTACTTAGACATATAATTTACAAATAGTAGGTATAAAATCATCTCTAATTCACCGGAAAGGTCTAAAAATGGCATGAGTATTGCTGAGTATTTGGAAGGATGGGCAAGGAGGGGATAAAATCAAGTTAAGGAAGGTGAGGGGGTTTAAAGTATGAGAGGTGGGGGAGCAGCTAGTTGGAGCTTCCTCGTCGGAACGTCCTGCCAGTCCTGGCGGGCAGGGCAGCGTCATTCTGCTCCTCAGGCTCCGGTTCTTGCACCGACCTCGCTGAAGCTGAGGAAAAACATATTAATAATTTAAGCATACATTATTAAAGAAAAACAATAGCAGCATTTGGAATTCTAATTGAATTGAGTAATAATTAATTTCTTAAACGCATATAGCTCGTTTACGCAAAAACTATGGTATGGATTTTAAATTAAATTTAACACAGAGATGTATTATGGTCTGGAATAAAGGTGAACCTCTGACCTAAAACAACGTGTTCCTTGATTGATTCCAAATGGCCTGCACTACGACGTTTTTAGAACTTATGTTATTATGCAAATCCTTATTGGAATTGTTAGTTAAACTAGGAATTGTTACTGGCACACAGTACACATATAAATCCTCAGTGTCAAAAACGTTGAGTACCACTGGATTGGAATGACACATACGCTACCTTTTACCAACACACCTCGCAGGGAAAGCCACGGGCTGATGGTAATTTGTTTATAAAATGATATAGTTTACGCAATAAATGGACAGTATTGTAACTAAAATAACAAATATACCATATAATCTTCGATAGTTAGCATACTTTAACGAAGGGTTCACTCGATGCAAATATTGACATTTTCTGTGCCCTAAAGATCGCTTGCCTTGATTATACAAATGCTTGTTTGCTAGTAAAGCTCTTTAGTCCATAAAAGAAACAAATGCCCTTGGATTAGTTTGAATGTTAATAGTATCCAGTTACACATAGCGTCCATGTAAGTTCAAGACTTTATTCATTAAATAATCCAAACCAATGCGCATAATCTGTAGGCTCTACTTTAATAATTATATTTGCAATCTATATAGGAATTTGCACCGTTTTCTATTAATCTTAATATTATAACTTGCATATCAATTTACGAATGCGTAATATGCATTAATGTTGGTAAGATAAATGGTAAAATTATTGATTTGTTACGTACAAGTACCATTTTGATAAAATAATTTAACATGGGTGTGACATGATCGATGGAACCAACGTCACCACTTAGTCCAGTGGTGTTAATCCTAACCAAGTATTACCCCAAGTATGTTCAGCAATTTTACATATAAAGAGTAATAGATGAGCGTTTTCAGGTGCTCTTCAAGTGAAACAGATTTTAAACATAAGTACTTCTTTAGAAACAAAAATTTCAGAAATTATTTCTAAGATAGATCAATTTTCTATTCTATAACCCTTCAAAGTAGTGTTATAAGGCAATAAGTTAGAATGTTCACATGGTACTAAAGGCCTTCTAGACAGCTTTAAAGCAAAAAAATCAAGAAAATTGCCCGCTCTCACCCTTAACCGATGTTTGGTGAATCTATCATGTTACAACCTGTATATCACTATACAGGTAAGTATTTTAACTTAAACTGTAGGAAATACGATTATTCTTGTTTATAAATAAAAGTATGTATACTTTTTTATGAAAATAAATCTTGAAAATCGCATATTCGGAAAATTTGGGTGGTTTGGGATGAAGGAATCCATTAATCAACAATTCGTTTTCTAGGACTAGTCAGTTAAGGCGGGGCTGTTTGTCAGGCTGTATTACATTATTAATAAGTTACGTCAAAATCAAAGCGAGCAGGGTTTGGTATATGATGTAGGTATGCAGATATCGGCAGCGCTCAGCACGCCCCTAGTTCACAGAAGTAAGCTTGTTTCGTTCACACTGGTAGCGTGCCACATTGTGAAAGGTGTCTATTATTACAAGAATTCGTATTGGAAGGTCGCTGTTCGTTTTGCGTCACTATGACTTGCGTATATCATTGCCATTTATAATGTCTATTGTTTTCGATGCCTCACCTTATGGCCCAACAAGTGAAGATTTAGATAGTGGATACCAGATGAATTACACAATATATGCAGTTCCTAGGTCAACTATGTAGGTCAAAGATATTTTATTGCTATTCTTTTCTAGGTCTAACAAAATAATTTTTCGTAATAAAATTGGTGCGTAATTAAACGAGGAATTACGACCATATTGGTACACAACGGACGGCCTAGTTGATAGTGATCAAATTTGTGAAAAGAAATCGGGAATTAAATCCTCGACTTAGACAGGCGTTCCTCTGTTTAATTTCACCAAATCGTTGATACCCGTTTGCGTTTGTTTAGTTTCTACGAGGGCATAATTTTAAGTATATTCAGTGGGTAACTCACGTCTTCCTCCAAACCGTCCTCTGCTGGGCTTGGCTGGAGCCGACTCTTCTTCAGCATTGGTCTCGCGGGTGGCAGTGTTGAATCGCTTCTTGCCAGAACCTGAATCAAGCAACACATAATTATTAAACATTCTTAATAATAACAATTTTTCAATCCTCGATATTTAAAAGGCATCTAAAAAACCAAAGCGCGGTTAAGTAGCTTCCCGCACAATGGCCACGATATGTCAAGATAGGCACCGTTCACATCAAGGCTATCTGCTTCAAACTGTCTCACCGCACTCGGTAGAGCATCGATACTTGCGGCTGGTTTTGTAACCACACCCCAAATATTATAAGGTGTAGTCATATTGAAGGTAATAATGTCAGTGACATTGGGTCGCAGGCCATTTCATTATATTTTTAACAATAACAGACTAATGAACATGTTATTAGTACAAGCCAATTCATTCTGAATTAAGAAGCACGAATTATTATTTTTACAAGCTTTTATTCAACTTGCAGTGTATGTTTGTATGTATATTATTATGTAAGTATATTTGTTTGTTACGGGTCAAATCTTGCAATATTAATTAGACCCGCTTCCTGAAGTTTTCATCCTGATGACAATGCATTTTTGTGACAAGCGTGACCTGATACTACATTCAGGATTGGCTCCAGACAAGGGAACTCTTCAACGGTTAACAATACAGATATGAAATTTTGTGTGTTTCTTTGTAATATGGATCTATAATTAAAGCTTGTGTTTTTACATATTTTAATAAAGCTTGATTATCTACAAGACCACAAATATTAATTATTATATCTTTGATATTGACAATTTTCTGTTAATCTTCAAATAGCACACAAGTAGTTTTTTTCACAAGTTCTAGACTATCTCTTTACAAATTTTCATCAAAATCGGTTTAGTAAATACATTTGCAGTTCAATATTAATAAGGATAAGTTTACGGTGCCGCTTTTACCCTATTGGAAGACACCTTCTCTTTTAAATTCGATCAGTACCGATAGCAAATAAAATTAAGTTTTAAAAGCAAACGAATTTTGTTTGTATTGTCGATGTCGGTCAGCGGAATAACAGTATATATCCCGTCACACGTTTTATTTGCGGATATACAATGGTCGTGATCTGTGAGTCACAGCTGGTTCTGGGAAACGCTTTATTTGTAAACTAATTTTTGTAAGCAATGTCAGCTTATTGGTTTGAACGTTGGTCACAAGAACGGGAGTCCTGGGATCGAATCCTGGGCGCCCTAATTCTTAATGCGTTTGAGAAACTTCTTATCATTTACTTCAGTGAAAGAAAATGTCGTGAGGAAACCTGCTGAGGTCTCCGAAAAGTTCTACCGTCTCATGATACCCTGGCCTGCCAGCAGAGGCTTGGGATTAGTACCTTCTCTGAGCTGCAACAATAAGGTGCCAAATTTCATTAGTTCACTCATATGATCGACTAGGATTCGCCCGCAACTTCGCCCGTGTTGTAAAATAATATAATAAAAACATCCTACGTAACCTATTCCGTTATCATCTCAAGCCATCACGGCCCACTATTGAGCACGGATCTCTTCTCTGGATGAGAAGAATAAGGCCATAGTCCACCGCGCTGGACAAGTGCGTTTTGCAGACTTCACACACCTTTGAGTTTTGCAAACTCCCCGGCATGCAGGTTTCTTCACGATGTTTTCCTTCACCGTTAT
>DWJZ01008449.1:0-11348 GCA_018249125.1 Asbolis capucinus
AATCACACTGAGGAGGCCTGGACACACTCCACCACGCTGCTCCAATGTGGATTGATGGAAGAGTTAGTCCCCAACCCAAGAGTCAGAAACTTTTATGCCGCCCGTAGACCTCCGACATGGCTTAACAATTGCTATCTTACAACAACTGGGACCGTCGGCTTTACGTGCCCTCTGAAGCACGGAAGAGTTCATGAAGTTTTAGCTACCGATCACCCAATTTATGTACGTACGACATTTTTATGTCACCTATAAATGCCATCCCTTTGAAAATAATCTTCATTGTCGAGAAGAGGCGAAGAAAGGAACTCCTCAGATAAAAAATATGCTGATAAAACATTATTAAAATCCTCACCTTGTCGTCTATCTGCAGCATTTCTAAACAACTCAACATTGTCCAAACAGTGTGTAGCAACATTGGCCACTGCTACCACGTTGCCCACTATCGCTGAATACAGCAAGCTGAGGCCCAGCCGTGGGGGTAGCGTTAGCATGGACAACAGGGCTCCGAGACGAGTCAGGTGTTCCGTTGGTGATAAAGCACCTGTCAAAGGTTGATTAGGAATTTATGAACACAGGATTGTGGATGGTACGAGACCTAAATTAGATAATATAAGAATACGGGTACTCACGATTGCAGATGGTTTGGGACCTAACACAGATAACTCATGATTATGTAATTTGCAATGTAATTTTACACATATTATAAGGAAGGACACGGTAGTAGTCAAAACATTAATTTCATATAGAACTCGAAGTAACAGCCAGCGGTCAAGAAATGGATGGGTGAATGCTAGTGATGAAAAATCCGACACTTCCATGCTTCGGAAGGCACATAAAGCCATCAGTCCCGTTTGTTACCTACCTATAGGCTACCTTTAAAATACATATCGGGAAGCATAAAAACTTCAAACACAAAAATTGGCCTCAAAACCCTCAACTTTATTGATGGCCGGCTATGCTTGGCCGTGCAAGGCCTCCTCAGTCACGAGGAGAGACTAACAGTAGGCCATTAACGTGAAACCAGTGTCAAAAGTAAAATATTTTTAACTCACCAATTTCCGTCAAATCTTTAACAGCGAAATCAATAGCTTTCTTACTCGGCGGCTCCGGTAGTTGGGATAAGAAATTCTCGACCTTCTCATCAGGGGCATAAGACTTACAATCCAATACAGTTTGCTCCAAAGGTATCCTGAGGGTTTGAAAAGTGAAATTTACTTAACTTTATAACACTAATATTATAAATGCGAAAGTGGATGATAAATGGATTGAAGGATGTTTGTTCTTCATTCATACAAACACATCTGTATGAAATCTAAATGGAATTTGGCAAAGTCCTCTGTCCTCTGTTGTCCTCTGAAAGAATAAATAGACTACTTTTTACTAATACACCACGCGGGCGATGCCGGGATTTCGGCCTAGTTTTATATTACATGACAGTATTCGTAGTGCGAAGGAATAGGATAAGTTGACGGCGTCGGTATTCCCGTTTGATTTTAATATGTCTTCAATTGAAGACTAAATAGGTTTTCATTAAGTTAAATTTTACCATCAAAGACTGCGTCGCCACTTACGATCAGGTGGTTTCGTATTCAAGCGCTAACTTATTTAATATAAAAAATACCGTCGTTTTACATAAACATGTATAATACGAAATATATATTTATGTCAACTAGTAATATATGTGACGTGATTTTGAAGCAGTTTCTTCGTGGTCTGTGCACATTACATACTATTACGGGTTTACAGTAGGTAGCTCGGGAATCCATTTATATAATGCTTAGCATTTTCGCCAATTTCCAATTCGTTGAAATGAAATAAAAATTGTTTATTTCGTCTAAGGAGCCGAAAGCTCACTTAACGACACAAAGTCCCTTACAATACAAAGTCCCTACATGAGTTATAAATTTATTAACAAATTAAAGAATATTTAAAGAAATTATTTGATAAATTCATTGTCAAAAATGTCAATTTGAAGCGGTGCACCTCACCTCAAGTGTGTTGAAAAACGTCGTATGACAAGCTTTTGCATTATTCATTACATACTTGACTCTGTTATCGGTTTACGACTGCATCCTTATGATATATTAATAGTATTCAATGCATGTAATAAAATTGCAGGTGGTAGTTTTTTGTACATTAAAAATGTTTCAAATTTGTACCCAGAAACGGCTTTAACAATTTGGGCTTAGTTCTCAATAATGTATTATAGTAAGCATAAAATTAAATCGAATAACAAAAAAACACATGTAAAAAGTGGAGAAGTTACTAGAATAATATAAAAATTACAATAACCTCAAAATCTCTGGAGTGGTGTGAGCAGCGAATTCAGCCTCTTTCTCTCGAGTGTACATTCTATAACAGGTTCCTTAAACAATAAAAATATATCTATTTCAACTATTTCATTACATACGAAACATATCCGAAAGTAAAATATTACTGAGGTAAAGTAAAATAAAGCTAATCTAAGAAACAGCTGATCCGATTACAATGTGCTTTTCAGTGTTGCCGGCATTAACATTTAATGATGCAGAGTCCTTAATGTTTACTTAAAGTGCTCATTATTTTAATTCTGTACAATTTACTAACATCCATACTAACATAGTTTTAAGGTAAAATTGTTACTAATTTCTACTAAAAATTTTAAGGATGGATGGATGTTCGTTTGTTACTCCTTCACACAAAAACTATTGAACGGATTTTAATGAAATTTGGCACAGGAATTTATTACAGTCTGTTATAATACATAGGCAACTTTTTATCAACACACAATTTGGGCGAAGCCGCGTGCGGATAGTATGTTATATATTACCTGGTTGTACTCTACCAGCCCTTCCAGTACGTTGCTTGGCGCTCGCGAGGGAAACCCATACTGTCTCTAAACTTGCAGTACCTACAAACATACAAAAAAACTAAATAATAATAACAAAAATTAATCATATTAAATTAAAAATCTTGAATGTAAGGATATTTTATACATTTATAAAATTAATTCAAATTAAGGTAATGTTGTATATATAATTATAATACATTCTTTTGTAGAACTAACAAAATGTACAACACACTTTGACTTTTTCGTTTCATCATGATCCGAGAACAAATATTTATCTTCCACAAAAACCCAACACAGAACAATCGCTTCGTAGTTTTGTCAATAATTTCCTACTTATACATGCGAAATTTTTGAAGATGGAAAGATAGATTCTATTTACAAATTCCGACCCGTATTGGTTCGTAACATATGTTTTTAGAGTAATATCGTCGCGGACACTAAACATTTTATATACAAACGGGTACTCAATATGTGATTATTATTATACCGATATTTCGACCCAGTGGCATGGGTCATGGTCACGGCAAGATGGATAGACGTTTATTCCTCTTTCACGCAAACACGACTCAACGGATCTGAATGAAATTTTGCACAGGTATAGATTACTATATCTAGTATAGCATAAACAATATATAATACCAGTGCCTTCCTTGATCCTGTTTTCCTTGTGAGCGCCAGTATCTATGACATGGACAACATCCGGTATGGTGATCGATGTTTCTGCTATGTTAGTAGCCAGGACTATCTTCCTCACTCCTGGGGAAGGTTTCGAAAACATCTTAGTTTGGTCTGTTGTTGACAATCTGAAAAAAAAGTAAAAATACCTTGAACATTTTGAAAAAAGAATTGGTAGTATAGCGACATCTATCTTACTTTCAATATCAGTTAGTGATATAACCGCATCTATAGTTCAAATCTTTTAAATATAGAATAGTTAGCAACATCTACGAGTCTAACGCACCTCATTGAATTTCATTGATTTCAATTAATCCTTTGGTATGTATAAAAGAAATGTGTAAAGGAAATGTATGAAATTAAATTTGTTAATAAAATAAACAGAAAATTTAACGTTGCATAAACTATACATAAAATGACCATATAAATAAAATTTATAATAAAAGACTCACTCCTTGATCAAAATTCTTGTGAAAACGTTAGTTAGTATTGTCAGAATTGGTTTTTATTATATTTTCTTATATAATATTATCAAGTTATATGTATACATAACACATTATGTATATAAATATAATATTACACATATGCTAAATAACAAAATTTTATATACGTCCCTCGATAACCTATTAATAATACCTGGAATGCACCGGCAAGACCATATGACAGGGGTCATTAGAACCAAAGTATTCGTCCAAAAGCATCTTAGCCTGTTTGATCTCCGCCCATCCTGGCAGGAACACAAGAATCGCACCTTCCTTCTCTGTTTTATCCACTGCCTTTATTACATCTACAACCTAAAAGTCAAGCTAAATTTTATATATAATATTTAGTATCGTTTTTTGGTTATACATTGCAACCCATAACTGTCCCACTGCTGGGCTTAGGTCTCATCTTACAACGTGAAGGGCATCTCATAATGTTAAGGGTATTTCACAATGTGAAGAGTACAGGCCATAGTCCACAACGTTGGCCAAGTATCAAATGGTAGACTTTACATACCTTCGAAAATGTTATGGGGGATGTTTCCACTCCAGAGTAGGAGAGCGGATTTCCTCATGATCTTTTCCATCACTGAAGCATGTGATAATACGTATATAGCTTTTGAAAATTACTTTTTGGTGAACTATATGTATAAAAATGCACAAAAAGGTATGCACAATATTACACACCAAACGGAATGCACAATATTCCACAAGTAATGGTCTATGTTACACAACACAAGAAAATGAGCAATATTGCAAAAAAACAGCACTATATTGCCTATAAAGGAATGCACTATATTGCACAAAAAAGAACATATTGTAGTGCACAAAAAGAGAAAACACAATTTTGTCCAGCAGAGGAAATTTAAATACAAATTTGTGAAGTTACATGGATTTATTTTCAACTAAGGTTCACCCGCGGCATCGCTCGTATATTAACAAAAAGTACTTTATGTATTCCAGACTATCCCTGTGCCGAATTTCATTAAGATCCGTTCAGTAGTTTTTGGGTGAAAGAGTAACAAACATCCATCCATCCATCCTCACAAACTACCTACATTTATAATTTATTGGACTTTGATAAAATAATTCATCATTATTGTAACTTATAACTATCCCATTGCGGGGATTGGGTTTCCACTCATTATAATTACTATACGTAAAGCGAAGGATTGGAATAACTTGCCTACGTCGGCATTCCCGCCCACGTATGATAGAGTCTTGAAGAGAAGAGTGAATAGGCATTTACCGAGTTAGTGTGTCCAACATCTTAGACATCATTGCCACTTTCCATCAGGTGGCATCAATGTCAATATCAATGTCTACGTAAAAAATTTACCTCTTGACAATTTAGTTGCGGTTTGCCATCTTCTTTTACACAGTTTTCCAAAGTATTTGGTAAATTCACATTGAATTTCTTCTTTATATCATCTAGATGTAACACTTGTACTGGATATGTCCTGCCCGGAACTTCTATTACGGGGCAACCTTCAAAATACCTATGAAAATAACATTAAAACCGTTGTAATTCTTCATAACTTCCTTTCAGACCAAGACATTTCCTGAGACTATGTCCGCGTGGAACAGTTTTCAACCTCTGTTCATCCGGTTGGTCGAAATTCCAAAAAGGCCACAAACTTTAAGCTTCCTGAATTTTGAACATAAATATATGTATTTATTTTCTTCCATAGAAATTTATTTCAACTCCTTTAAACCATTTTTTCGATAAAAAGTATACTATGTTATCTTACTTTATGTTATATAGCTCATGTACAGGGAATTTCTAATTAAAATTTTACGGAGGTATCTGAACGTGCCAATTTTAGACGTGACAGACAGACGGAGAGAGTTACTTTTGGCATTTATAATATTAGTAAGGATTCATGTCTAAATATACAAGGCTTACCTCACCTGGTAAAAACACCAACATCCAAAGTAGCGCTCATCACAACAACTCTCAGTTCCGGGTTCAAATCCAACGCCCGCTTCAGAAGCAGAAGCGTGACGTCAGTGTTGACATCACGCTCGTGCGCCTCGTCTATGAACACGTGAGTGCAGCCTTCAAGACCTGGAGGGCATATTGAGAACTCTATTTACGAGCTCAGTGACGTCATCGTAACGGCATTTTATAGTAAAAGCCAGGAAATGAGAATTCAATCATGATTGTAAATTGTCAATTGGTCTCAGCTCATTAATAGCCTACTAATGAGCATGAACCCTTTGTGAATGGCGAGTTATGGGTGATGATGGATGATGATGATTGAACAGGAGATTATTTTTGTAATTTGAGGAGGCTTTGCGGATTATCCATGTTGCTCTGGTATGGATTGATGAAGAAGTAGGCCAACTCAGTTTAACTGAGTTAACAGATTCACGTGTCCTTTGAACGATAGGGCTCATGAAATACAACAGAGTGCTGGACCTTTTGAGGGGTTCCAATTTTTTTATTTATCTTTTTATAATTTTATTTTAATGTACATTATACTATGTAGTGTAAGTTTTGTATTAGTAGTAAATAAATAAATATATCTTTTGTACAATACACGGTCCCTCCGAATTTATCTTTCTTTCTTTCTCTTTCAAATTGACATAAGCGGTATCCTCGTACTTCCGCTGTTACCTAACTCGCCCAAACACTTAGGACTAACACAAGCTACCGAGCTACGAGCGCTTCCGTCACAACTAATAACTGGCTCACTACTGAGCTCGGGTCTAGGGTCAAAAATCACCACGCTGGAAAAGTGCAAATTGGTGGAATACTCCCTCCAGAACTTCACAGGGAATTTTCCAGAGTGCAGGTTTTCTCACGATATTTTTCTTTCCCGATAATTCACTTTAAATCCGCAAATTTCTTTTGTAAACGTGTAGGATTTGAACCCAGGACTTTTTCCAGACCAAGGTGCAAGCCGTTACGTCATCACTGTTCAACATTTGCATGTTGACAGGCCGATTGGTCTAGTGGTTAGTGAATCTGACTGCTACACTAAAAGGGTTCGATTCCCACCCAGGTCAAACTTTTCTGTGGTTAGCAGGAATGTTTGTTCTGTGTGTCTGGGTGTAAAAAATATCTATATAAATATACATTAAAGAAAATTTTATATGTCTGTTTATCAGTTGTCTGATCACCATAGTAAAAGCAATAATGCTTAGTTACGGATCAGATGGCCGTGTGTGAGTTGTCTTGGGATATTTATTATTATTATTTATTGATATTTACCTGGATTTAATTGCAATCGCCTTAGTAGTACTCCAGAAGTGCAGTACAATATAGCACCGGCAGGAACACGAGGTTGCTTCGCGTGTAATCTCACTTGATAGCCAACAGATTCCCCCACCTGAAATATAAAGTCAATTTAACCTGTTTTTAGAAGCTTTTAACTTGCAGTATATGTATATTTGTTTCTTGTTAAATATCAAATCTTGCTTAATTAGATCCAATACAATCTTACACTACGGAGCTGAAATTTTGCATAAGCCTTTTGTCTTGACGATAATGCATGTTTTTGATAACTATGACCTGATACTACGTTCAGGTTTGGCTCCAGACAAGAGAACTCCTCAACGGTTAACAATATAGTTATGAAATTTTGTTTATTTCTTTGTATTATTGATCTATAACTAAAGCTTGTATTTTTAAATATTTTAATAAACCTTGTTATAATTTAAAATACCTACTGTTGATTTTGTTTTTACATAAGAGACGTCGGATTAGTCAGGGACTAAATAAAGAGAAGGTACTCTTGGATTTTCATCGAAAGAGAGAGTAGTCTTACATTACAAAGGTTTTGAATGTGACTGTCTTTTTGGGCGTCCCGCTGTCCCGAAAGAAAGATCCGGGACGCAATTTTTACCGTTTTCACGGCCGTTTTGCCCCGTTTTTTCGGTTGGAACGTAAGTCGTAAGGAAGGAAGTCGTTGGTCGTAAGGAAACGTGCGTAAAAAAATATTTAAAAAAATTGACAATTTATACATGAATCGAATTTACTCAAATCCTGTAGACCCTTACCTGTTCTCCCATCTCATCAGCGACTCTCTCCGCGAGACCTATAGCGGCAACTCTTCGCGGCTCCGAGACAACCGCTGCAGTCTTCACCCCACAGTGTTTCAGAAGTACAGCGGGCACCCGAGTGGACTTGCCACAACCAGCCGCTCCTACCACCACCGCTACTCTATTCGTCTCTAGCGTAGAGGCTATTTGGTCACTGGAAAGGACATAGTTTTTAGCTAAGAAAAGGCTGTTGGTTTAGTGGTTAGTGGACCTGACTGCTGTACCGAAGCTCGTGGGTTCGATTCACACAAAGAAAAGTTTTCTGTGATGAACAAGAATTTCTATTCTGTGTCAAATTATCTATATCAGTATGTATGTATATCAGTCATCTGCGTGATCTCCATGGTATAAGTACTAGCTAACAGTTAATTTGGAGTCAGATATTTGCGTGTCCAAAGATATTTATTGTTTAATAGCTTATAACCGGAATAATTTCTTCTTAATTATAATTCTTGGTTTGTTATTCTAGGAACTAGCATCTGTAGAAGTAAGGTCGGCAAAAACTTTACAGCCAAAACTATGTAATGAAATGAAATGAAAAGTATTTGAAATGAAATGAAAAGTATTTATTTCGCTTTAGGAATTTGTTCACTTAACAAAAGTCAAAAATTAACAATAAAAAATCCCTATATCAATTGAGTGCAATAACAAAATATTTTTAGGAAAATTATATAAAAAGAAATATTTGAGAGCAATGCCTATCCATCATCGGCTTTATAATAACATAAACTTAGACTATGTACGCTGGTGTAGGCCGAAAGAAAAAAAAGCCGGCGGAAAAAAAACTCCGGGTACTCTTTTTAAAACCAGAATTAAATCTATTATACAAATTTTTCACTAGCCTGTAAATGTCCAACTGCTTTTAACAGTTAAACTGCCATGTCCCTACGTCATTTCCAAAGATTGTTTTTATTAGAAAGATCTGATCATAAATATGTGGGTATAATACAAGGAAAAAAGATGTTGATTACAAAGTAGATCATGGAACGGTTACATGGTAAAACCCCATACGTATTATACCTGTATATTTGTATCGGGCCAAATACATTAAAGCAGGGTTTCTTAACCAGTGGGGCGTGGAGTATTTGATGATTCAAATGATGATGATGATGATGATGATGATGAGATGATGATACAAAGTTTGTAGCAAGGTGTCGAATGAAAGCAGCAAATTGAATGTAGTCTATGAGAAATAAAGTTTGGGCAGCTCTGTCTTAGAGCGATGCGATAGTCGGTAATAGACAAATCAATCCAAATCACTGCAAATAGTACTTAAACTATACAGGATAACTTGTGAATCACATATTCTATTTAACGACGGAATTTTATGACAAACTCATTATTTGAGAAAACTTATGCATTCCGTTTAAAATGTTTTTCATATGAATCTGCGATTTCCGTGAATTTCTGTCTCATCGTAACAATACGGTTGGGACTTTGGGACTTTACTTTGATATGGTGGTTTTAAATTTTTCATTTGGAAAAAAATACGACTCTAGTCCGTTCTCTGCTTTCCATCGCCTCTTACGACGCCCTGGTCTGCCTGAATAGGATTAAACTCAGTTCCAGGCCGAACCACAGACTAGAAAGTTATGACTGCGTCAGATGGAAGGTAATGTTTTTAGAGTATTTGTATGTATGTCCATTTCTTTGACGCGCCATTCAGCCGCAACGGCCGGACACATTTTGATATATGGTGTCGTTGAATTCTTCAGAATTGTGGTAGTCACATAATGACAGTGACGTAGTGACAGTGACGTAGCCAGTGGTAGTGGCTATATAAACCTGTAAAAAAGGTTAGGTTTCTTTTTCTTTCTTATGTGTATCATATGTGCAATAAATGAAATATCGATATCGATATAAAAATCTTAAAAAGTATACTTAAATGTAACGGCTACATTACTGTTTTAATACAAATTACCTATAAAATATTTAGTGATTCTTTTTGGCAGTAGGTTTTTTGTTTTTTTTTTCTAAAATTGCATTATGAATAACCAATAACACAATTACATTCGAAACTTGACACATTTTTATATTGGCATTAGAAAGTCAATAGAAATCGAAAGTGGAACGCGAATGTCTCGACGCGTCACCGTGACGTCACACGCAACATCACGCGTCATATTTCGTGACGTCAGCTGTCTATAAACGAAAGCGAAAGTCACTTTCGGTCTTCAATACAAACTTACTTTCGATTTAATTTGACGTATAACCTACGTAGCTGCAGTTTATTTTCTAACCATTATAAGTATGCAATGCAGTTTTTTTTATCATTCGTTATTTTTATCACGCTAGTATTAGTCAAAATATCGACTATCGTACAGAGTTGTCAAAATTTACTGGTACATTTATATATACCTACTTTACATTAAGTAATACGAACTGCTTCATAATCAGTTTAGGCAAAGAACACCAGACGAAACTACCTAATGGTTAATAAAAATAAATACAGACAACCTTGGCAGGAAAAACCCGACATTCAAAATTCAAATTGTTGATATCTCTATCACAGACCCCGTATGACTCTTTGACTCCAATTGTGTACTGAATTCCGATAAGATTAACCTTGTACCGTTCCACATGCGCGCTAATCCGACCTGCGCGTCCCGGTTAGGGAGCTGTGGCCTACAAAGGTTAGTACCGCGACCTTGAGCTACGTTTCCGATGTGCCTAGCCTCGTATAGCGACCTTGGCCCCCACGACCTCTACGACAAATACTTCCTTGTTCATTGTTTAAAAAAAAGCTAACCATATTTTGATTTTTATACCCCGTTTACATTTTAATAGGAACCTTATTAAACATAATGGAGCATGATAATTAACCTTGGAAATTATTGTAAAATGTTAATGAGTAAAAATAACGTAAACAAATATTAACAATTTTACTAAAACTAATCTACAAAATTATAAACAACTATCCGCACATAACTTAATTTATAAAAGTTACTTAAACAACTCTCGAATGTACATTCGTGAAATCCAATAAGGCGTCTAAACTTTCCGCTCGTATTTTACCGCTCGAAAGTTAATCCATACAGCGTTGGAGAGCGGCGATATGACCCAAAACCGAGCAAGAGGGACACAACGACCTCGATATTATAGAAACTGTGCCATCGAAACGATTTGAACGACATTTTACCACTTTCGCGCCAAATGTACCTAGTATAAGTTTTAGTCTATAGCACTCGAAGTTACAACGAACGAATTTTTAAACGTTTCTTTTTTTAAATATTATGCTGTCAGGCTTTGTTAGCGGGCAGTCAACGCCAGCTTGCCAAAATTGACTACCAAAATCTGCCAAATATTATGTATAA
>DWJZ01008450.1:0-11347 GCA_018249125.1 Asbolis capucinus
TTATCGTGAGTCCCACATAACCAGTACAGCCGGCTGTGCTGGTATGCATGAGCATTCACCACCTCCCTCCCGCGCATGTCCGGAGGGTAGTCCTTTCTCTTTGTCTGGACGCAAAACAAAATAAAAAATCACTAACTTTCGTAAAGTTTCGTAATGTTCTTTTGAATTAAATTTATATATATCCAATATAAAGAATACAGACAATCTGAGTGCATACATGGTTCTGAACCTCAGAATATAACCCTTTGTTGATTCAAACGTTTCTTCTCTCTATGCCGCCAACAGTCGACCGAACTACCACTATACACTGCACTGAAAATCGGTATATCGAGAGCTGGACCTTTTCGAGGGACCCTATATTATTACCTGTTAGTAGTTTGTAGGTTAATCTTATCTGTAGTTTTAAATTGTATAATAATATCTGTTTATGAATTAAGTTCCGTCGAATTAACGTTTTTCTTCCTTTCTTTCTATGTGGCCTGAATACAGTTGACACGTTGGTGAACTACTTTCAGATAATGTTGTTGTGATGCCGTTTAAAGCCGATTGTCGATACCAATTTGCGGTTTAACAACAAAGTCGCTGCGATGTCGCTACGACTACGGCCGGCTGGATTTTACAGCCGTTGTTTAAAACTAAATATAGGGTTGCCAACTTTTTTTACGAAAAAAATAACTTTTTAGGTCCAAGACGGAAAACAAAGAGTATTTAAGAAAATTAACATTTTTCATGATTTAAAGAAATACCTTTTAGTCTTTCTTGACCAACTAGTCGATTTATCTTACTCTTGAAAGGCGCATAAGCTTCGTAACAATAAAAAATGAACTAAATTAGGAGCTTATTTTATATACATTTTGGTCGGCAACCGTCGCAAAGATGCTAAATTTTTTTTGTTCAACAGTCAACAGTATATTTAAATCAAAAACAATTTAATATTGTTATTAAGTGTATTATACACGGGTATTATTATACAGCCAACAGTAGCCGAGTAAAACTCGTTTTACTAGATGCTTAATCATCTCTGTCATTAAACATCATCAGATTAATCAAAACATTGATTTTTGTTTGTTTGTCTGTTCCGTTATACACGCTCATGTTAGACACGACTGATCCAATTCAAAAGGGAATTTCATGGCGTATTGTGAAAAGTCTTAATTTACTTTTAATGCTATTAAAATCGATATATGATTAAAAGAAGATATGCATTTTGAAACATCACTAGTGATACCTAAGCGAAACGATTTTTATTTTATGCCGTCTGAAGAACTTGGTGGCTAAACGATTGCTAGCTAACGATAGCAATCGAGACCGACGAACTTACGTGCTCTCCGAAGCACGGAAGCGGTAATTATTTTTGGCTACCAGCGGTCACCATCCTCCTACCAACCGCACCTGTTACTTAACTTTCTCGATCGCTTATAATCGAAACAAATCACCGGGCTAACAACGCTTCAATTTGGATAAGTCCCACATTAATATTCTGACCGGTTTTACCAATACACATTAATTTTGCAATCATTTTTACTCGTAGGCAATCAAATATTGTATTAGTGTGTGAGTTGTCCAAAGATATGAATATAAGATATAACCTAATACCTTTGACCTTGTGAACTGAACAGGAAAAATATACAGCCAATTTTGTTCTAAATACCAATCTTGCTGTGCTCGTTTTAATGTTGTACCTAGTTTTATTTTATTTTAAGGTCATAAAGTGATTTGTAAAATGTTATTAAATTATTACGAGATAATTAGAGATTATAGTTTTGATGCTATGCTATAAGATTTAATTGGATTTATGGGCAATGTTAATTTGTGTTGCTAATCGAATTAAAAAAAAAACGAAACGACGAAAATTTATCATCTGTATTTTTGAGGTTGTACTTATTTTGGCGCGTTATTTAGAGAGAAATGATTTGAGTAAATTTTTACAATGGCGCGTGAAACGTAAAAAAACCGATGCCTGAAGTTACTTAGTCAACATTTTAGTTTTTTTCTATTATTAGTGTCGTTATTTCTACAAACGTAAAGGAACTCGAAATATAAAATTTTGTAAGATTACGAATACCCATTTTTGGTATTTTTATTCCCGGTACAAAAATGGTGTTTTGTTGCAACGAAAACTCAATTTTTCGAAATTTAAAGCGTACCAAATATATGGCTATAAAATTATTGGCGCGAACGAAGGTTTCTGTTGCTAACGGAGTTTTCGGAGTCACGGTTTATGGGTGTGGCAGGTGCTATGGCATATTATGGCGTATATGAATGTGAAAAATTCAAGGTCGAGCAAGATAACATTTTTTCTCGAAGCAACATTACGGTTACATAACTCGTTGAAACTTCTCCCTGAAATTGAAATACACTTTACAATATTAGTCCAACATGTCCCAACAATCCCACCTGATGGAAAGTGGAGAAGAAATCTAGGATGTTGGTTGAACATCAGCACTTACCATCAGGTGGGTTCGATGTCTAACATTATTTATTCTAGGTAAAAAAAACATGAGGTGGGATTTTTGATAAGCAATGAATGTAGATGGATTCAAAATGGGCACTTCAAGAAAGAAAGAAATGTTTATTTATCAAAGTACCTACCTCTAGAACATTAATTAATATTATAATAAAAAATACAAGCTTATAAAATAATATTTGTAATACAAAGTTGCAGCGGCAGAGGTGTCAAGGACAAAAAAGGGTCACACTCAAATAACGGCGTGGTGTTACACACAGAAATTTCGCCTGTCAAACTACACCATCACTTAACAGTACTATAAGTGGTCTTGGAAGAATTGAAAATAACCACTTTAAAAAACTGTTTTTCCTTACAGATAGCATTTACGACGCGTATTTTTTTTATCTTAACCAGTCAGTTCATAACCTTTTGGCATCCGAAACATATTTTTTTTTCTTATCCGTTTTATGTACACAATATGGCATTTCCGTCAAATGTGCTGCAAGCAGCGTGGCCCAAGAGCATAAATGGAGCAGAGGTTTACTACTGATGGGTCTTTCCTCATTAATGAGGAGACCTAGGGGATAATCCACCACGCTACTTCTTTACAGATTGGTTCAAGTGTGAATAACTCGAGCGTCGTAAGTTTTATGCGGCTCGAAGACTTCTGATATAGCTTAACGATATCAAACGGACTCGCGACTTCACGTGCCCTGCGAAGCACAAAAGTACTCAATTTTTTTTGGCATTAGCGGTCACCCATTCTACCAACCGCTCGTTGTCACTTCACTTGCTTGATCACTTTGTGGATGCAAGTCACCCAATAGTACTTCAAATTGCTATCTGGCATTTTATAATCCCAAAATACAAAGCAGTATTTTGTAAATAAAACCAGAAGTAATCGATTTCTTGAACCACTGGTATTTAGTACTTATAAGATTGTACCACATACATTTTTATTTTTTATTTATACTTTATTGTACTTCCTAAAAATAGGTTTTACAAAGGGCGGGCTTAATGCATATTGGCATTCTCCACCAGTCAACCCAGGGTGATGGTGAGAATATAAGGCAGGTGACAATGAATACAAGAGGAAAAAGAAAATATGTATTAAAAAAAAATGTTTAAAATTTCTTCTTAATTAGAATTTTGTATATATATTTGTTCGTTACGATTATACATGCAAATGATACATATTAATAAATTTGCTTCCTATTAATATTATAAAAACGAAAGTTTGTATGTATGAATGTTTGTTACACTTTCACGAAAAAACTACTTGACGGATATGAATGAAACTTTACAGTAATGTCGGTTATTCATCAGAATAACATATAAGCTACAATTTGTAACGATTTTATGTAATTTTGGTTAAAATATAACAATATATGTCAATTAAGTTGGAAAAAAATCTGCCCTAAGCTATCTTGGCATACATTGCCTAAACCATTGGAGTTACACAAAGATGATGTACCGGAGGATTGTTTGTCTCGAGTAGTTCTAAATAAAAGTCTGCGACAGCATATTTTTCTATGGAAGCCACTATGACCAAAATTGTGAACCATAAATTTAATTAAATCGGATACTATTTTACAATGCACATTTTGATATATAGGATCGGATAAAACTATGCACGTGACGCAAGCGAAGCCGCCGGCGTAACCTAATTAAAAAATAATGTTGTGATTTACAGTGTTAGTTTAGTAATTGTGTGAACCGCAGGGAAGTTAAAAGATCTTTTGTAATTAGTAAGACCCCAATCACGCCTAACCGGGATTCGGCTACGTAATCGATTTTTAAGCGACTGCACCATTCATGATGTCATTTAGTATATTAATTTGACTTCTAGAAAGATATCTTGTAACAAATCCTATTAATAAGTGCAAAGTTGTGAGGATGGATGGATATGTGTTCCTATTTCACGCAAAAACTACTGAACAGATCTGCCAACTATTCTCGTTTTACCAATTTCAAAATCGTACAAGTTCAGAAGTCGTCCGATTGCAATCCAACTGGAAATTGGTATTCTCAATGTTAACTACGCATCAATAGAACTTCAACTTTTTCGATCGGAAAAGGTTGATATATCGTCGACGAACGGTTTTCGGATGAATGTCGTTATGCAGTTGAAAGCCGATTGCAAATGTGAATACCGATTTGCGCTTCTACGACAAGGTCGCTACGACTTTTGAAACAGGTCGGATGCATGAAATTTAGCACAGAACAGAACAGTGAAAAAAACTAACTCATACGTTACCTACTTTTTATCAACACCAAGCAGACGAAGACGTGGGTGGAGCCTAGAATATCAAAAAACTCTTACACACTCATACCAGGTATCCTTGAGTCATGATTGACATAGACATCACATCTAACAGCGGGTCTTCAACTCATTCATGGCCCACTACTAAGCACAGGTTTGTCCTCATACGTACGAGGAAGGTCGTACGTATCAAAAATGAATCACAAATGTAGGTTTTTGCAAAATTTCAGCTCCGTAATGTGGAAGGAAGTCTAATTTTAATTGGCTTACAAGATTTGTTCCGAATAAACCAACAAACTAATATACAAACATACTGCAAGTTTGTTATAATAGCCAGTCGATTGCACATCATAAAATATCAATAGAAACAGACAACGGCGCTTTCCCGGCTTGCATAGGTCAGATATAGTATGACCGACCGACAGTTCGACCGACGCGTAACGAGGACATTCCGGCCGGTTTTACCCAAGTTTTTAGTCAGATTTAATTGCTTTGTAGTAATTTAGTAACAAAGGTTATTAATTTAAGTAATATTTTCCATCTTTTTTTAACTACTTAAATAAAAGCGACCTAGGTTCCCGTCCCAAACTTGGAGTACGAAATTAAAATAAGATGAGAGCAAGTACAAATAATTTATTTCCGACAATATTTATATATCGAACACGAAATACTTGTTAGCGTGATTCAGGCTTTTACATAACTCCATCTATGGATGAGGGGCGAAACAAACAATTGAAATAGAATTCCAAACAAAAAGCTTTTAATAATAGAAACATATTTTACTATTCAATTAAATGTTTTTTTTCCATATTTTCTATGACGTACGCGCACTTAACTACAGTGCACGGAAAATATTTAGTAAACATACATTGAGTCATTTTCCTGTGGTTACCACGAGAGGCGTATTGTTTGTGAGAAAACGCTGATAGGAACTTATTCAATCTTAACTTTACGTCATTATGAAATTTTTGGTGGTATAAAGCGTTTATACTGAGTCTCCTGGATGAATTTTTGAATGAAAAAATGTTTTGACATGAATATATGTATATCCGTAAGTAGTAAAAGCCGTCTGTAACTGTGAGTAGGAAAATATTCTCCTTGGGTTCTAACTGCTTCTTCCAAGGACACTCGTAGACTGTGAGTAGAAAAAGATAACTCCTTGGGTTCCTTCGCAGAACACTCGTCGAGATTTGTTGAAGGGATGGCGTAGTTTGACTTCCAAAAAGTGTTTGTTAAAACCAACTTCGAATAAATAAAATTTTAATTCAATATTTCTCGAACGATTCCGTTTCTAATGGCACGTAAAGCCGACAGTCCGGGTTCTAATAACAACAAAAATCAATCTTGATCTTCAGGCGGCATAAAAAAACGATTAAGGTGGTATCTACAGTGCATAACGACTTTTTAATAATTATTATTTCTTCAGTGCGATGCGACCAATAAATATTGAGATATTATATTTCTATTTAATTCCTACGATAAACGAAATTAAGGTATTCCCGCATGACAGAGAAGTATGTACATATATGCGTGTTTTATCCGGACAGTAAGCGAGAAAAGGACAAGGCGTTTTACACCTGGTATACGCACTTAACGTGTTAACATTACTGCACTTAGTAAAATAATATAGGATACAAAAATCTGACTTAATGCTAAAAGTATTCTTTGCCAATAAAAAGTTTGATCTTTATATTCCGAAAATATTTAAAGTGTGTTAAATATTTATTCTGTAACGATCTAAAAGAAGGCCGAAATATCTATAAAACGGTTCTTAATCATTTAATTTTCTTAATAAGATTCCAATAATTTTTCTTAATAAGTTTCTAATTAATGTTCTTTAAAAGTTCCTTAATTTCTTAATTAGCCTCTTATCCTAAATGCTTTTATTGAATTTTAATTACATGTAGAGTGGGTGCGACATCAAGTTGCCAGCCGCATTTCATTAAGCTGTTTAAGAGAACATGTATTTCATCGGAGTGAACGGGAGAGAGTTAAAGAGATATTGACCTGGTCTCTCTCAAAATGCATCGTCACGAGATTAGTTACAAAGAATCACAGAACCAAGGTCATTATAAATTAATTTGGATAATCAATGTAACAAGATTTATTTATTTATCTACAAAAAATAACCGATTCGTCAGCATCACGTCACAGTGGGTCTAATATCGCTTTTCATGAACATAAAAATGAACAATACGACAATTTTTTTAAAACAGGAGCAAGTGGTGCCGCAATAAGAAGCATGTTAAAAAATTATAAATTAATAGTTCTACATCTGGGTGCAAGGATATAACGGTAGACCTTGCGATTCCAAAGATAGCTTATTATTTATTATTTACATTTTTTCCTAAATTAATTATGACCCTTTTACTTATTTACAATAGTCACAAATGGTATTATTTTTATATAAAAGACCGTTTTCGAACTACAGCGTCATTGCAGTGGGTTTAAATAAGGCAAAGTGATTAGCCTTCCGTCTTTATTTACAAACGCGACAAGCTAGTCTTGAATCAACTGAGATCTCAGTCAGTATATGTCGGCGCTTAGTACCGTTATGTCCACTCACACGCTTTGAAAAAAAAAGAATTTTAAAGTTTTACGCTGCGTCGATAGTGATGTAGCAGCTCTATATAGAGTTCGGGACGAACGTGTTAGAATTCCAAATTTGAAATTTGTTGTTTTTAATGTAAGAATTGATCTACTTTTTAAAGATAATATTAGAGTGCCATGGAGTGGAGATTTGTTATAATATTTTTTGGATTATTAATCAAAACCGTTGATAGAGTTTGCGGGAGTAAGTATTCTACTTTTTTTTAATTAACGAAGGTGTCAGGTTTGAACTCGATGGGGCATTTATGTGACAAATAACTTTGTTTTCATTGTTTTATGTAAACTTAATAGCTACGCCAGTGCTATGTGAAATAACGAAATTTTATAGAGCCTTCTTGCTGCATTGAGAGAAATTTATGTTATAAAATATTTTATAAGCTAGTAACGTTGATTTAATATTTTAATGAGTTATTTGACATGTACTAACTAGGTATCTATATATTTTTGAAAACAACAATTATTATTTCTAACGGCAATTAACTGATTAACTCATAGCATAATTTATGTAAATTGGTGGTTGGTGGTTAAACGGCTAACTCATTAATGTCCAGTAAATACTGGCCACTTTTGACCACGGACATGACTGAAGAACTACAGCACCAGTCGGCAACCTTTTCTTATATGAGGGCCACATCTTTATATACGTAATTCTATTGTACTTGTGTATGTCAACTCCTAAACGGCTGGACCTATTTGAATGATTTTTTGTACACGTTTGGGTGCCGCCCTGGTTAAGATTCACAAATTACCCCCACAGATGGCGCTGTGGTCGGTGTCTAGGTTATTTATCTATACTGCAAGTAAATGGTTAATTTTGGATTTGAAAAATTTGTGGAAGTTCAGGGGCAGTTTAAAAGACCGCACGAGCAGCGTGGTGGAGTTTCCTCAAGGCCTTCTCAGTATATGACACAAGTTCATTGCAATTTCTTCGTAGTAGCAATCTAATATAGAAAAAAAAAAAACAAAATTTTAATAAATTCTTATTTTATACCAATTTTTTCAGGTTGCACTCTCTCCCTAAAAGCGGATTTCGGTACTCCATCCCCAGTTATTCTACACAACGGTGGATTTTTAAAGCCAAAAACTGCGGACGTTGTCCTGTTACGTCGAGGTGAAACTCTCCAAGTGGCATGTCCGGGGAAGACCGTTATGTTAGGCAATGACACAAAAGTTTCAGATGTCGTTGTAAGTAACCTTGAATGTTGGTTTGGATCACGACACGGTATATTAACAACACAGTAGATCAATAACATCCTATTAGATAACATAAAATTGGTTGAGACCGATCTTCAAAGCCTCAAGCACAGGTGCAGAATCGACAGCCTCTCGGTATTCTACAGGATACATTTTGGAGAAAGTGCGCAGGAATTGGACTATTTAATTCCCTCATTCCCTTTCCATCATTGAACGAGCCGCCGTACGACGGGTATCCATCACTTCGTCGTAGACATTCCGCCAGTACGAACGTCTCTCTTTACGTCACGCGTACCGCGAAAAACTAGAATAAGTTACCTGCGTCAGTGCTCCCGTTCGATTGCAATGTAATTTTTTTTTTAATAGGTTTTTGCCAAATTAGCGCGCTTTACCACCTAGACCACATAACTGCTTACCGTCAGGTGGATTGTGGTTAAACACTAATTTATTGAACATTAAAACGCAAAAAATTGTTAACGTGAAAGTTTATGTTACATGTTTGTTATTCCTTCACACAAAAATTACTAAACCGATCTGAATCAAATCTGGCTTAGAGATAGATTACAGTCGGAAATAAAACATATGCTACTTTTTATTAACGTACCCAACACGGGCGAAACCACGGGTGGAAGTAGTATTAACAAGGTAGACGCTTGTAATAAACTCTACTATCAAAAAATTCATTCAAATTGATGAGGTAAGAAATGCGAGAACGTCAAAATAACGCACTGTGATTGGTCAATTTAAAAATGCCACTATTTAGCGTTCTTCGTTGCAACCAGGGGCGGATTTTGATTGCAAGGCCCGGGCTAAAACTTGTGGTTCATGTTACAGATAGAGATATTATAGATTTAAATAAATACTCTGTAATTAGTGTTGCTACAAAAAAATGCTCTAGTCCAAACCTGACCATTCTAATAGACTCTTCTCAATCAGGTCTCATACAATCCTTTTATTTGCAGTGATTGGTTTCTTGCCCACATGTTTTTTGTTAAAGTTATAAGTATCGTCTATGGTTTTTAATTTGGACTGGGGGACTTTGTGCTCGCGAGGCCCGGGGCTGAAGCCTTTGGATACATCTGCCCCTGATTTGCTACCCATAATTTTCCCACTGTTGGGCTCAGGTCTCATCGCAATGTAAGAGGTACAGATAACCATAAACCAAGTACAGATTAGTAGACTTCACACTCCTTCGAGAACGTTGTAAGATTTCGTCCCGATGTTTTGTCTCGCTTAAGCAAATGATACTTAATTAAAAATTACGCCCTTAACTTATGATAATTTGAGATTCCCAAAGATTTCGTACGCAGGTCACATTTTCAAAAAGAATAACTGTCAAACAGGCTATCACTGTATGCGATTGACTTTGCCATTATTAAACTGAATTAAGCGTGTGTACTTGAATTTTATCACCTATGTTTGCAAATCATAAGTATATCACTACTGGGCTCTGGTCTCCACCAAAAATACAAATATAATTTATTGTGTATACAGACCGGTTGGTTTAGTGGTTAGCGAACCTGAGTGCTACACCGAAGGTCGTGGGTTCGATTCCCAGCCAGGTCAAACTTTTCTGTGATGACCAGGAATGTTTGTTCTGTGTGTCTATATAAGTATATATTTAAAGGTATATATGTATGTTTGTCAATTGTCTGATCACCATAATACAAGCTAACACTTAGTTTGGGGTCAGTTGGCCGTGTGTGAGTTGTCCAAAGATATTTGAAAAATAATAATATTATTATTATGGGAAACAATCCCACAATGTTCGGAGTACCGGGCAACACCACCACGTGGCCAAGTGCGGATTAGTGAACTTCACATACGTTTTAAAACTTTATGGATAACTCTCAGAAAGTGTAGGTGTCCCACTATGTTTTCCTTCACCCTAACAAGTGGTAACCAACTTCTGATACGCACATAGCTTTGAAAATTAGTGATATGCGCAGGATTTGAACCCAGGTCTCCCGTTCGAAAGACCGATATTCAAGCCAGTAGGCTATCACTGTTATTATTTTATTATTGCGTAGAGTTTTTTTTTCAGGATGTGAAATGCGTATCAAACACTACCTTCCGCTCTAGGAAGCCCGTATGGGTGGGCCATTTCAAAGATGTTCATTGTACCGCTCCGCCCTGGTCTACCATTGAAAAGACTACCACCACCTGTCATGGTGGACATCATATCTATAGGTAAGATATAGAAGAGATGGGTCACACCCCCATCTGTTAGGCCAGAGGTCGGCAACGTTCAGTCTGTATGCAATTACGTTGCCCACACATACGCCACTTACACGACGCAACATAACATTTCTTGTAATCGATACAGCGACGCCACATGAAATATGGCCCGCAATAATATCTCAATAACATTTGTGGCCTTCATAAAAGAAAAGGTTGCCGACGCCTATGTCAACTGATAAACAAGTTAACGAAATAATCGCCTTATCTTACTTTAATCTGAGTCATCATCGTCAAGTTGCGCGAATTTAACGCTAGGGAAAAGTACCTAGGCCGGTTGGTCTAGTGGTTAGTGAACCGACTGCTAAGATGGAGGTTTGGTTCCACACCCAGGACTAACTATTCTGTAATGAGCGGGATTGTTTGTTCTGAGACTGGATGTAGTAAAAATATATATATAAGTATGTATTCATTCATATGTTATTTATCAGTTGTCGGATCACCGTAGTACAAGCTAATGCCTAGCATGGGGACAGATGGCCGTGAGTTTTTTGAAATATTTATTATTATTTTACCTTTTTTTTTTTTTTGTTATCGAGGGGGAAACCTTCAAAAGGTGCCCGGCACTTTGGGAGAAGTACCGGGGTATGTGG
>DWJZ01008451.1:0-11347 GCA_018249125.1 Asbolis capucinus
GTTGTGAATGCCAGTCTGCTAGGCCGGAGGTTGTTGGTTCGAGCTCCAGGTGGAGCACACTTTTTTGTGATGATCAGGAGTGTTTATTTTGTGTCGGAGTAAACTTAAAATATCTATATATGTACGTATTTGTAAATATGTATGTTTATCAGTTGTCTGAACACCATAGTACAAGCAAAAATGCTTAGTTTGGGATCAGATGGCCGTATGTGAATTTACATAGGTAGCTTAAAAATGAAATCAGAGAAATACACAGGATTACAATTCAGGGCTGTTCGAGACCAACGTTCAAAGTTTTCAAACTGTTAGGCTATAACTTCTTATGTAACATAAAGAGCAAGAAAAATATAAAAGGATAAAATACTATTTCTACCATTAACACTATGGTAGAAATAGTCCTATAATACAATATCAATATTTATCATACAATAATAAAAAAATAATATACCTGTATTATAATGTTAATGCCCTCACGTCAAGAGTGAAGTGGGCATTAGCTGACTTTGTGCTTACAATCAGGCAGGTGGTCAAGCAGAAATTTATAAAAAAAAATAAAAAAACTTAATATACCTGGAGCCAGTCTATAATCCTCTTAGCGAAGGCGGGGGTGAACTGCCACACCTGCTGCATCGAGAGCCCGTCCATGTCCAAGATCACGACGGCTCCACATATCTGAGTCTCTGGCTCCAATATCGCCGCTTCGAGGAACAACACACAGCCCTTAAACACCTCGTCTAAGGTACATTTGTTGTGTTTCCAATGCTCTGAAAGCGATCATAAAATAATTATTTTTATTAAATTCTTTAATCCTTCTTGTCCTTATTATAAAAAACACTTGTCTTTGTATGATTGGTAAATTTATGTACACTTACTAAAGTTAGTGTTTAAGTACGTTTCGGTTGTAAGTAAGATGAGTGACCGGTAGCAAAAATTTCACGAGCACTTTTACGGTTCGAAGCGAACGGACCCGGTTGTTATAGTTAATTAGCAGTCGTTAAGCCATGTCGGAGGCCTTCGGGCGGCATAAAAAGTTCCGACAGTAGCGCGGTGGAGTATCCTCTAGGCCTTCTTATGATGACCTGTGCTCAGTAATGGGTCATTAATGGCTCGAAGCCGATGATGGGTTGCTAGAACTTAGGTATGTTTTATGTTAAGTAATGATTTGAATTAAATATTAATTAGCAAAAAGCTTCTTTTATAGCATAGTCGTCAGTTAGTCACGATGCAGCCAAAAATTGCTGACTAATTGAAATTGATTATGATTACGTTAAAAAGGTAGGTGTTGCGAAAAACCCATGTTCACTATTGAAGTGAAAAGGTTTCGGTTCCGATGTCATTGAACCTGGATAAAAACTTACTTTAGCTCTCAAAACAACCAGAAAGCAAAATAATGTTTAGATATAAGAAGAAAACGGAACAGATTTGGTGATAAATGGGTGAAAAACAAACTAGAAGTTGAGAATGAACATAGACAACTTTTATCGCGAACGGGTTGAACAGGATGAAAGTTTGTATGGAAGTTTGTCATCGTCGAATAAAAACAATAAAACATTTTATTTATGGATTTATTTAAAAATAAACAAATATTTGTTATAGTTTTTGAAATTCCCCCTTGTGGGTTGGATTGTAAAAGGGAATAAAAACTATACAATTCCACGCGAAAGAATCGCGGGAAAAACCTCAGAATCGATATTGTTTATCTGTTATCTCGTTTTGCTGTCGTAAAACCCTCACTAATAACAGTATATTAAATGCAGTAAATTAATAACCAGAGGTCAGACATATATTCAAGAAAAACGACTTAGTGAACATCGAAAAATAACTGGTTTTCAAAAGTAACATGTTGAGACAAAAATTGGTTTTATTAAAAATATTTAAAAACACAAGCTTTTATTACAGAGCTATAATACGTAGAAACATAAAAAAACATAAGCGTATTGTTAACCATTGAGAAGTTCACTTGTTTGGAGACCATCTTGAGTATAACAGCAGATCATACTTATTATAAAAATGAACTGTCATCGGAACTGAAGCAGTATGTAAAATATCAGCTTCGTAGGGTGAGAGGAAGTGGGACTAATTAACCTTGCAAAATTTGACTCATAACAAACAAATAAACAAACATACACTGCAAGTTAAATAAAAGGTTTTAATAAAAAGCGTTCGGAAAGTTCCGAAGAGCAACAGGAAAAAATGTCAGAAAACGGGACAAAGGAACTGGTTTCAAAATAAACTTTAGGTTCACGACTTTTTTTGTACAATACGAATAATGTACCTACTCGGTGCAAATTCTTGAGATGTATTCATTCCTTTTATTTCTTAATGAATATACCTGAACTTGACAATTTTGTATGGAAAAAATTCCGTTATCGTATGTCAATCATACTCTGTATAAATTCGATCTGGAATTTTCACCATACAAACTTGTCAGCGATAAAACATACGGAATACTCCATATTAAATACTACTTTATGCCCGTAGTTTCGCCCGTGTCATAGTAGCCTATATTTAGTAGCCTATATTTTATCCCAGACTATCCATTTTTAATATTATATATAATGGGTGTGTTTGTATGTTGGACCGTGTTTTAAATCCAAACAGGGCAACGGATTAATGTGTTTTTATGAGATAGTTGATGATCTAGAGCAGCGCTGCTCAACCTTTTTGACAGTCGGGCCAAATTAAAGAAATATATATTTACTACAGATCATTAACAATTTCTAGGTAATTACTCTCGAGACTTACGTTATAATAGATGTTCTAAAAACTTGCTTGCGCGCGTCATTTCATGTCCGTTTGCGGGCCACATTATTGCCCCCGGGCCAAGGATAGAGCAGCCTTGGTCTAGAGAGGGGCATAGGGTACTTTTTATCAAGATTGGTACCGTGGAAGAACACTCGTTAAAACAAAACTCACTGCCCAGTTCAAGGATGAGGACCCGTCGCCCCAGCTGGTCTCGATTCGGCAGCACAGTCAGTATGTTCTGGTTGAACACGTTCTGCTCCCGACTGGGCATCAACCCATCGTACAACTGATGGTGCTTTATCTTGAAATTGTAGTACCGTTGTATCTGTAAATTGAATAGTCACATTACTGTAAAAGTTGTGTTTTTAATTAAGTAATAAGTAATACTAATTTTTCAATTGTTGCTGGCAACGCGTTGGTGACGTCATTGTTTTCAACAGTCTAGCGTTTTATCGGTCGCTGGGACTGACATATGTGACAGATAAGTATTTGTTTTTGGGACCTAAATTTTATTGTGTTGATCTGCCTTTCAGAATTCGACGTATAAAATACATAGTATAACATGGTATACATTTTCAAAAATATTTTTTTCCAAATTTATCTACATATTTATTGTTTAACTTAGATATATTATTTTTAGTAGGTAAATTGTGTTCTATACATGTATCTTACGGCAAACTAGATAACGTTTGTATTTTAAAGTGTATTGCAAATATTGCTTTGGCGGTAGGTTGAGGCGTTAAAGGTAATTTAAAACAAAATCAAATACGCCAATGTATTTATAAATGTATGCTGTCTAAAAGCTTAAAATTTGTTTAATCTTTAAAATCCTTTATTAGTAATTAAGTTATTGATAGTCTAGTATTTGTAAAGGAAATTATGCTCCTAGGCTGCTGGTTTAACACTATTTTTTTTATTGCCTTTTGTCTCAGCAGGCTTGGGGTCTCCACTTGCGAAGTGATTATAGGCCATTGTTCACCACGCTGGCCAAGTGCGGATTGGTAAACTTCACACGACTTTGAGAATTTTATAGAAAAATCTAAAGAGTGCAGGTTTCGTGACGATGTCGAACAATTCCTTTGTCGATTGATTCCTTTGTCGAAATAAGTGACAGTAAAAAATATATCAAAAATAACTTACTAATTCATATGTGCTGTCAGGGTAGAACTTACAGGGTCGCAGAAACCTGATGAGCCATGCGTCACTGTGCAAAGGAACGTGGAGAGACTTGTCCTCTGTAAATAAACGTTGGGTTTTCCAAATTATGTTAGTAAATACGTACTAGATCAATAAAAACGCAGGCAGTCATTAGTAATCAGAAGTATTAGGCTGAAACTGCACTAGCGGCAGCTGTCCGACAAGGAAAAATAATAATTCTAGTATAAGCTTGTGTTTTTATAAGCTTGTTGGTTTTTAGGGTTGAGATCTTTTAAAGTCAATATTAGAATTTCCCTCCATACTGAGCAGATATTCTACCCATTGCTTCATGAATTCTAGCAAAAAAAAACTATTTAAAGTTTTCATTTTTCAGTTTATGAAAGGCGATGTTCAGCCCACTAAACCTTTTGTGGATTTCGTGGTCTGTACATAAAATGAAGGTGTATTTTAGACTTTATATAGCCACACTGAAAGTCTTATCATTCAATACAATAATAAAAATTGTCAAAACAGTCGAATTTAAAAAATAGAGTGGTGCCGCCATGCAAAGTATGTCTAAAAATTACAAATAAATAGAAGTATTTCTGCATGCATGGATATAATGGTAAATCTTTAAATAATTTTGTCAAAATGTATATCTTGTATTGATAAAACTTAACAGGTTGGTGGGGGTCGTAGTTTATTTTTTGCAACAGGGTGTTTGATTGCCATCTATGCCCCTGTATGCTCGCAATAGCCTCATACGACATTTTATGGATTGGTTTTATTTATTTATTTATAACTTTATTATATTCTATGAAAAGGTAGGGTTAATGCTAGAAGCATTCTCTACTAGCCAACCTTTAAGAAAAACAGACAGACAGCGAGGATGGTACATAAAAAATAAGTAAGATATGTGGCATTTTATTAATAATTTGTAAGGACATAATACACCTGTGTACATATTACATACATAAAACAGATAGGTTTAATGTCTCATTAGCATCAGTAAATCTCCCGTTAGCCCTAAAGTGAGTACTTAATAAATATTGTTGCCATTTCAGCCCGTGTCGCTAGTGTGGATCAAGCCTCACTAATGACTAAAAATAGGCAGACAGAAATAAAAATGACAACAGCGCTTATTTTAAGTACCCACTTAAAGTTTAACGGGAGATTTAAAAACAGTACATCGTATTATAAATGTTTATGTTCTAAAATCTTCTATTAATTCCAGAGGTACTTTATAGGAGAAAAACAGTCCATACTATCAATTTAGGTTATGATTTGCCCGTTTCATTTATGCTTAACGGTCAAACGAGGTAAATACATATTTTGTTGTGAAATACATGAATATTATTTTTATCAAGATTAAAAGAAGGTAAACATGTAACGATTTTCGTTCCATATCTAAATGTTAAATAATTCGAATTTGATTTTTATTTAATCTCAATTTTGAATGAAAATTGATTTTTGACCGTACAATTTTAAACATTATGCTAATTTTTTGCAATTGTCATGAAATAGAACCTATTACTTCTGGGATACGGGTATTGGTGTACCCCCATTATGATAGGTGGCGCTTTAGGTGTTGTTTTCGAATCGTGCCGTCGTATTTTCAAAGTAAATTTAAACTCAAAGTATATGAGAACTTTAACAACTCAAATTTTCATGCTAGAGAGCTAAACTCATATTTTCAAGAACGATTTTTTCCATTAAGCCAATTGGATATTGCTTAGCCGTTATGAGAATAAAATAACCTAGATAAATGAGTATTATCGTTCGAGGTCTCCGGTACATTTTTTTCAGATGTTTACTGTCAAGCATTTTTGTAAGTTGTTTCATAAGGATGAGATGGCGAACATTTTTTATTACAAAAATTCCCGATTGTGGTATCTAATGGGGACAACAGAGAAACTGTGTCCACGGTACCCCCGGGAAACATTACGATACTACGCAGTTTGTAAGATAATGTGACCGTTAATTTCTATCATTCAAAGAAAAAGTCATTCACTGCCGACCAGAATACTCTAGTTAGTAATTACTTAGTACGATTCTTAGTACAGAATCTCTTCGTTACTTCTGTACTAAGGAACGATAGCATGGCATGCGATTGCTGTCTCGCGTTGGTAGTTGTCGTTTTTAAGACTACCTGTAACATACTTATTGCAAGACCTCTTTTGTTTAAAAAGAGTACCAGGAGTTTTTTCCCTCGGCTTTTTTTTCTTCTGGCCTACACTAGGTTACTTAAGCTAAGCAATATTGTAATATTCTAGCATAGCCGATGACTTGTAGACAGGAATAGTCTACCAAGACTTTAAACCCGTAACCAATTTTAAGGTATCTTATTAAGAATGTATGAATATTATGTATATAATCTTTTGATTTTCATGGAGTTCTATGTTCCTCAGATGAAATTAAATATTTTGACTATGACTTTGATTTAAGAAACTATTAACAACTCTGAGTGTGCCAATAAATCATATCGATACTTATTATAAATGTGATAGTGTGCGTTTTTATATTTTTGGGCTTCTTTCACGTGGAAACGGAGCGACGGATCGACATATTTTGTGTATGGAGATGTTTATGGACTGGAGAGTGACACAGGCTACTTTTTAGCGACATTGGTAGCACGCAGCCTGTTTTGTTCATAAATCATAATGACTTGTTTATTATGTGTGTTTGTTTTTTTTACATTGAAAACATTAAGACACTACAGATAATAAACGTTGAGTTAAACTGTATTTACATTTCAACTGTTTTTGTGTGTTTTGTAAAGTATAATTTTGCAATAAATTGCGATGTCTGCGTCATATGATGTGTTTACTAGATACAATTTATTCCAGGTTTATAATTGTAGTCTTTCAACGAAATAAAGATAGAATTAGAATGGTTAATAAAATAGAATACCCGTTTACAAGCACGCACGTACACACAACTTTCCTTAATACACCTTCCTACAATCGCTCACACACGCACAAGCCTCAAAACACACACTACACACGAAAACACACATCACATATCCTCACCACACTCACAAAAACACACACACATACAAATAACAAACAAGAGTAGTTGGTACCACAACATTTAATTAAGTTAAGGCATTAATCATAGTATCATTACTTTTATCTTTATTTTGTCTATATTTAATATTGTACCACTGCATTGGGAAGGAACTGCATCCCAGACCACAGCTCATGCTTTTCTGGGAGTCAGGTTTTCCGTTTATGATATACCAGAAATAGTTTTTGGTAAATAAACGATTATTGTTATTATTATAGTAAGTATACATTTGGAATCTAAACGGGTACTCACAATTTGTTTATTGTTGTACCGATTTTTAGACCCATTTCAATAGATTATGGTCACCGCGAGGGGCTCGCGATTTGTTCATTGATATACTGATATATCGATTTTTAATTTTTGGACCAACAACTTTAATTCAACTCAAAGGTGAGCATTTCATCTGCATTTTTAAATGTTACCTCATAACTTTTACTGGGTGGATTTTTATTATTTGTTTCGGAAAGCCGGTCTTTGTTATGTTTTCCTGACGAGTAGTTTGTAAGTTATTCTTCTATTATTCCTAGCATTATTGGGGATAATGTGTATTTCATTAACTTCGATGTTAATAATGTTTCCATTTCATTACTTTTCGATGTATGTATATATCGATGTTCAAGCCCAATTCCAGGAAAAGAGGAATAATTCCTTGAAACTGAATTTTTAAGTGCCGTAATTCAATTTCAAAATAATTATTCCTTTTTTCCTGTAAGGATAGCGAAGTCTAGGAAAGTTGGCAAGGTCTTAATATGGAGTCTGGATACTCCTTGGATAAGAAATAAAAAATAAAGTACATAGTTAAGGTAGTATGTTAACGGAGATTTTATAAATTTACCGAAACATTACCTTTAAGTAACCTCCTCAGCTCATCGACACCGGATTTAACGACATCGGGCGTCTCCCTCAGCTCCCGTCGGGCGATATCCAGAACCGAAACGGAAGGTTCTTCGATTTCGATTTGCAGTAAGAAGTCTCCAAGCTGCACCGCGGGCAACTTGTCGATGTCTGACAGCAACTGAACTGATACTGAAAATAAATATGTTTTTATTAATAATTGCAAAACTACAATTATTTATTTAAAAGAATTTGACAATTTGACAAAAAACGTCACATGTCATAACAGCGCCTCTGAATATTTATATTTTTTTATTTATTTTAACGCTATAAACTTTGAATATGACAAAGATTATTAGAGTAATACGTACCTATTGAAAACAAATATCTATTTGGTTTTAAATGAATCATGTTTTAAAATTGAAAGAAAATAATGCTTCGCTATAAGTTTAATAGGACTCCGTCATCGCCATGATGTTGCTATGGTTTTTCGTGTCGTATCCGTCAAAATGTCTGATGTGATGTGAAATATGTAAATATTTTCGTGTTGAACAAATCTACAGTTTTAAAAAACAATTTCTCAGTGATATTATTTACTACAGACACATTTATACTGTAAGATGTTTGGTGTGTTTCTATTGCGAGATATGGTTTTGAACTTAAATATTTTTAATTAGATAATAGTTAAGTAAATTATTAAAAAAAAACATTAATTACTAGAAATAGTCAGTCAGTTATTTAATTATGAATAGATTTTGTTTATAATTTGCAAGTTTTGTCTATTTTCATATAACTTGTTTTATTTCTATTATACATAGTATCTTGTTTATTTTTTTTAGTTTTCAATGAATTCACAAAGTTTGTCAGTAAAATGACGCATCTGCTGTGATAACAATTTATAAAGGGAACCGTGGCTTATCAATTCATTGCACTTAAGAAATCCAATTAAAAGTAATACTATTACTGGCATTATACTCGTACCATCAAATTATTTTCATAGGACTCAGGGTCACTCAATTAACTTCGACATAATTTCTAAAATTGAATCCAAAATATCTGATGGCAATTTAAAATCTGCAGCCAATCTTTTGTTTTCAGATGTCTCATTAGCTGAACCCATATCAGGGACACTAACAGTTCTTCGTGATAAACATCCCACCATTGATAATGGTACACAGCAATTTATCCACCGTCTTCCATCCCGACATCATTCTCTATCGGTTAGTGAGGATGCTGTGCGAATCAATACAATATTTCCCGAACGGCACTGCCAGTAGCTTAGACGGTATTTCACCGCAGCTTTTGAAGGACCTCACTAACCCGTTGGTGGACGATGTTCGAAAATAAATATTAACAAACTTTACGACTTTATTAATTTGATGTTGAAATTACACCTTTTTTTGGTATCCAGGGGGAAACCTTCAAAAGGTACCCGGTGTCGTGGGAGCGACTCTCCGGGTTATGTGGGACTTGTACCGCATTAAAACCCCCCCGGTGGCCTTCCACAGCGCTACGCGGAGGACTCCGGGATCTCCAGACGAAAGCAACCGCGGAGCCCATTGCTGGGCTCTTCTCTTATGGGACTTGAAATTCCATACCTGGTTCCTTTTTGGCGGTATGCGACTACAAATACTAAGGACAGCCCTTCCCGGGGTTGGCGACGAAATTACACCTATCATTTACGGTGCTAATTTAATCGCTCTTAAGGATGAAGGTATTTGATCCATTGCTATCGGAAGTACACTTAGACGCATAGCTTCAAAGGTATGTTGCTATGCTTTTCGTAAAAAAATACACATGAGTTTAATTCTTGACAGCTTGGTTTTGTAGTTTAAGGTGTGAGGCAGTAGTTCATGCTGCTCGTACTTTTCTCAATGGAGTTGATTTTAATGTTCTCCTGAAATTATATCAAAAACACGTTTAACTCTTTTTACAGGAGTGCCTTCCTGATTTTCCTGAAATTAATGTTTGGCAATGGTGAAATCGACTCTTCCCTAGGATTTCAGCAAGGGGACTCTCTTGGTCCCGTTCTTTTTGGTTTGGCTATTAATTAAAAAGAAATCAAAACATGTTTGGTATCTTGATGATGGTATTCTAGGTGGAACTGTGTCCTTAGTTTTGATGATTTTTAATCAATAATTGACCAATTTAATTCTATGGGTAATTAAAAATAAATGTGAATTATTTATTTCTGATAACACTTCTATAGATCAACGAGAAGAAATTATTCATAAGTTTCAATAATCATTCATAAGTTCTATTACACCCAAAACTGTAATAACATCAAACCAAATTTATTTCTTTTAGGCGCTCCAATTTTTGAGGATGCAGTAACATAAATGGTAAATTCTAAATTGGATTTTGAAAAAAAAAGAAATTTTCTGATCGACTTTTTACAGTGTAACGACATATGGCAATTTCCATCTTTCGTATGTGACTATTTACTCATAAATTTACATATCTTCTTCGTTGTTGTCCAGTTTGGAAATCGAAACAAGCCACCGGGCTATGAATATTTCTTATTTGAATGAGTATTTAGTAGTAGAAATTACTTTTTCTATAATATGTTTAGGCATTTCACGATTTATACCTATGTGTAGGCTTGTTGTTAGTAGGTAGGTAACGAATTGAAAATATTAATAATTTTATAATCCTTTATAAAAAAATAACTATATTTCATTTGCATAAAAAAGTGTACAAAATCACTCAGGTTTTGTGCCAATGACCTTCACTTTAGATAACTATAATATATTTATTCTCGTATCGTTTCAAATCCAAAATAAAATATTAAAATATGTTTCCTTTTACTTCTTTGATAGATACAACTCGGCCAAAGAAGTAACATTGATATAGTAAATAAATATCCCAAGACAACTCACACACGGCCTCCTGATCCCAAACATATATATCCCATACATACATAGATATTTTATTACATCCAGACACAGAACAAATATTCCTGCTCATAACAGAAAATTTTGTTCTGGGTGGGGATCGAACCGACGATCTCCCCAGCTGTCAAATTCATTAACCACTAGACCAACGAGCCAGTCTAATCATATTAAGTATTTCGTTTTCTTTTTCAAGTATAAATCTATTTAAATATAACAAATTATATCAGTCTTGTGGTTTAACATCATAAAGTTTAGTTTTGAGACCCAGAGTACATTATCATCATCTCAACTCATCAGGGTTCACTATTGAGCTCGGGTCTCTTCTCTGGATGAGAAGGTTAAGTCCATAGTCCACCACGCTGGCCAAGTGTGGATTCGCAGACTTCACATATCTTTGAGCTTAGCTAACTCCTCGGGATCCAGGTTTCCTCACGATGTATTCCTTCATCGTTATAGCGAGTAACATTTAAATGTATAAAACACACATAACTCCGAAAAGTCGGTAGAGCGCGGCCCTGGGATTCGAATCCGAATCCCCCGTGTAGGAGGCCGAATTTTTAACCATTGGGCTATCACCGCCTACACAGTACAATGTAAATAATAAAAATGAATTGCTGTTCGTAAGTCTCGCTAAAACTCGAGAACGACTGGACCGATTTGGCTAATTTTGG
>DWJZ01008452.1:0-11347 GCA_018249125.1 Asbolis capucinus
TTTATTCTGCAAAGTCGATCGCCGCGGCCGGTAGTGGCCGTTTCACTCGGAAGTTGATGAAAGTCGGTTGAAGAAGTAAAATATGTTTAAGAATAATGTTACATTCTTATCTGTACATCAGAGGGCACGAACATACCGTCAAGATGTTTATTTTTATACAAAATTGAGTTTGACTAAAATATAGTTTATTTTAGTATTTTCGACACTGTAGCAGCTTGGTTGAATACAATCCTACAAAACTACGTACATTTTGTGAGCTAATTGGCCACAGTCAACACTGAGCACGATTCAATCGATATTAGTTTATGGAAATATTCAGTTAGCTAGATTTAGGATTCCAATTTTAAAATATCTCATCAAGAAACAGATTAAAAAAAATTGTTTATTCAACTTAACTCGTCGACTTGCACTAATCGAATGTGCTCAGTCATGACGATAAGCTAAACGCGTATTTAAAATCCGAATCATAGCTTCATGCTTCGCACTAACTTATTCGATTTTAAGCGAAATACTTCGAAACATTTCCATTGTGTCACTTTATAATAGGAAAGTAAGTTTAAATTTGCCGCCAAATGAGTTTTCCCGGCTTTTGTTGTGTCGCTAAGTGGACAACGTTATCGATCGGCGCCAGTCATATTGCTGCAGCGTCACACTAGCGGGTTGCTTCGATGCCAACCGCACGTGGAATGGATAGCGACTACCGCAGTCTTTTGTCACAAACTGATTTGCAGAGTATACTCGGACTCGGTAAGGGCGTAGTCGTCCAACGGCCAAGTGGCGCGCTCTCGTGAGAGATGAACGAACAGATAAATCTAGGAGTCTAAGAGTTAACGATGATATCCGCCAAATACTGTACATTGACGACTCGCGCCGACCTTGTAGATTCAGTTGCGAGTGAAAGTAGCAATGTATGCTGCGTAACCGTGAGTTGCGAGACGGGACGGCGTTGTCGGTAGGGAGGCGCAGGGCCGAGCTAGTGCGGCCTCGGCCCTCTCGCCGCAACGCAAATCGTTGAAATCAAAACTTTCACGCTACAGAGCGCTACGAAGTTTTACTGCTACGAACTTCCTGCTACGTAGCCGTTGCGCCCCGCACTCAAAACTTTGTTCAGAAAGCTTTTTTGTTTGTCACATTCTCTTATCAGGCGGGTAAAAATCGCCGTCCACAATCATTTTCACTTATCAAACGTGTTTATGAAGCGCAAGTCGATTTATACTATCTGGTTGTCTTTGCCTCTTATATCCAGATTCAATGTTATTATATAGTAATATATTTCGGTAAATAACATTGGTTGTATTGTGAAATGAAATCGAAATATTTTCATTCACAGTGAGAAATAGGTAGGCGAATATTCAGTTGTCATTAGGCACTAATTTATGAAATGAAATTCCCATCTCATTTGGGAACGGTAGCAATAAACAGAATAGAGTTTTGGGTTGTTTTGCGCCGTTCAAAGCCCCGTGTGCTTCAGCTCGTATGGCTGAAACACGTCGGGTATTTCCAGGAGGCAGTGGGTAGACGGGGCGGGTGTTCGGTGCGGCATTGTGCTGGCAGGCAGTGTACTCGGTTCGTTTTGTTGTTCGTGGAACTGAGTCGCAGGTGGGCGCTGCGCCGAACCGAGCGCGCCCGAGTACGCCCGAGCGCGCCCGAACGCCTTTGTCGGTATATTCGGAACGTCGTATCCGCCGCCATAGTCCGCCATTCGCCTCAGTCTGCGCTCGGCATCTGCACTGTACGCTTGTGATAGTGACGCCGTGCTGTGACACTTTTGACAGTTGTTATCGTGAACGTGTGATGTTTTCGTATCGGAACTATGGTGTATCCCCATGAAGATGTGGAGTGATTTCCAGGTGAGTGGCCAGTTTTAATCGTAGATAATGTCGTGTTGGTTACTGTGGAACTTTTCCTTTACATTGATAAAAACACTAAGTTGAGTCTTTTGTTGGTAACTTCACATTTTTGTGATATTGCCTAAGTTGGGTAGAAGTTAAATGATTTTAAGGAAAAGTTCAATAGTTTTTTCATTATAAATTTATACAATTACTTAAGAAACTGGTTTTCATGAATTAAGTTTTTGATTCTTAAGTAATAATTTCTTCGATATAACGTTATGATCTTAATATAGAAAGCCATTCAGCTTTGACTTTGAAATTTTTGTTTTAAACCAATTCTTTTTTTTATTATATTGAGTACTTACAATATTTTTCATTTATATCATATTCTATGTATCGGAAAATTTAAGTCTATTAGAGTTGTAGTTCAGACGTGGAAGTTATTTTTTGGCTATTAGCTTTTCGACTTGGCATATTTCTGACTACACTGTTCCATTTATACTGCACTAAACGTATATTCAGTTGCCATGATGCGATTGTCACTAAAATTATAATAGTTTTGAGACAATTTGTAAACTTGTTCGTTAGTACAATTTCAGTACTTAAAGTTTCGATTTCAAGTATTTCTAAGCTATCCTAGACCACTCTTCAATATCCCATTACGGGTTTATTAGTTGTAATATTGTTTTGGTAGTTAAAGATGCGCGCCTTTTTTCAAATCTGACATCTTGCCGCGTTTCCGGCGATCTGTCAGCCGTCATGTGATGTATAGAAGGGCGCATTCGGTGGAGTTTTAAATCAAAGCGGCAAGCGCTACTAGTCTCGATAACTGCACGACGTTCGAGGCGAGCGAGAACGCGGAGAACTCGTCACAGAAATACGTAGGTGTTGCCGTCTCGCTCTAGCGTATAGGTTTGTCTCTCTCTGCGACGGGTGTTTTTGTGTCGGAGCGGGTTTTTTGTCGGCCGCCGAGGCTGCCGGCGCCGTTCGCTCGCTCGACTCCACATTAATTATCGCCGACTTGGCTCGCCAGCGCTAACGCACTTTACTTTCTATGTTCCAACGTTATAATACAGATTCTTTATAACATTTCGGCGCTTCGCTACGTTGGTGGCTCCAACTTATCAAAAAAAATTAAAAGTTAGCTGGACACTTTTCTAACTCTTTCAAAAGTTATTCAAAACGAGGACAAGGTCGATGACTTATTTAACATTCTTTTAAAAGGCATTAATAAGTATTTCGGTAACCGCGGTTTATGTAACAAAATTGTCTGAACGCCACACCTACGTAACGCAATTTCTAAAGGTTTTCTGATCAGCAAAATTATTACCATTTACAATACTGATAAGCCCTTTTGTCTCGCAAGAACGCCTACTGTAATTAGAGCACCAATCATAAAGAAATGTTAAAGGTTTTTTAGGTCTTAGTAGCGCGCGATCATGTGAGGTCGTTGGATTTTCCTGCGAACGAGGCGAGGGGTGCGTCTCCATGGCAACGGCTGGGGTGCCCCGCCCAGCCACCACGGCTCCACCATTCCACTTATTGAGATTTACTCCTCAGCTCCAATCACCAATGGCTATCAGTTCGAGACTTCCTATTTTCTATTTTACCAAGTCTCACCACGTATGAACCCTTATCACAAAATTCAGTATTTTTGATATCGATAATGCTATATCGGCATGATAGCCAAAAGAAAGATAGCCAAGACTGCACAATCTGTTCAAAAATTATTGGTTTATGATTAAGTTGTGAAATATTAGGACATTTCGAACGGCAATAGTAAAGTCTCGTACAGGATATTTGGCTCAAAAATTATTGTAGTTCTAGCTCTAGTTCTAGTATTAATTTTTATAATTCCTTTAAACTGAAGGATTTTTTAATCTGATACATACATAAGACTGCGATTTGAATTTTATTAGTTACTGGAAACATCATCTCCCATACATATCAAATTATTCTTAACTCATATTGTATTAGAAAATATAACGCCGCTCCGTTCCTAAACCTTGATATGATGAAATAAAATCTGAAAATATTTCCTCTGTAGTAGATACAGATTACAACAATTTCAGGTAAATCTATTGATTAATTTTGTGTGTAAATAGTATATAAATATATGTATAATCATGTTTATAATATTAACAATAATACATATATAAACGACAGCTAAAATTACAACTACGGTGATGAGGCTAAAAAACAGATAAGAAATTCAGCATAAAAAGTAACTTTAGTAGTGAATAAAAAAACTTGTAATGTCAAAAGTGACACCTAAAATATAAAAGACCTTTTAAATAAAAAATTAAATAATCTAAAAATACAATTTCCAAAAATAGCTTTGTTTTAGCTATCATTATTCATATAGCTCTAATTTAAAACAAAAGATACCCAATTGAAATATTTATTTGCTATACACCATATTTCCTTCCCTTTATAAGATAACATTTTATAATACACAAAATAAATACTCCACAATCCATTCAAAAGAGTAATTATCATTCACTACTAATCATATAAAATACACACTATGCTTGAGATCTCGATAAAATATTTGCGATCAAACAGGAAGACCAACTGCTGATTCCGATCATGTTATAAGCTCATTATGACTATCAATAACAGAAAGTTCGCTGAAAGTTAGTGACGTAAGCAAGCCTACGTCCTTGCGAGGGGTGCACGGACTTGTTGCACGTGCCGGATGCACGCTGGCTTCTATCAATTCCTATAATATAGATATATCTGTAATATCTGGATAAGTAGCATGTACAGGCTGTGTAGAAAGATTTTACAGAGTTTTCTTTCAATATTTTTGTTCTGAAACGGTAGTAGATTAAGTTTATAAATGTTCTATACACTTGTCAATATGAAATTTATGGTTTGACTTTGAATTTAAGGTAACCCGCCAAGACTAACAAAAAGGTAATTAAATAATTATCGTTTATCCATAACTTGTCTTGGAAATTGCATAGTTGCTGTGCAAAGTTTATAAAAAGTATGTTTAAAATTTATGTAATTTTAGATAAAAAAAGTTATCTAATGAGGAATTAAAACTAATAAAGAAAAAGTATGAATAATAAATGATAAGGAAAAACAATAACGAAGCAACATTTATGGTATATTTAAATAAATACATATGTTCAATATTATTCACACCTGCGCATGCAGCCATGCTCACTTGCCACCGGCTTATTACAAAAAAAATATCTTTATATAGTGACGTCACTAGGGTTAATGTTCTTAATGTCATATTAATGAATTAGGATAACTTGTAGCATGTTACAGCACTACTTACTTAATATTATTTTCAGGCTACAATGCATGACATATATATGTCAATACATGTACATTTTACATGTTATGTTTAGAAATACCCAAATAAAAAAACATAATTAGTTCTGCATCCAACAGACCAAATTAACTTGCTTGTCAATCTTTTACCGCCCGTTAATTTTTACAAATATAAACCGCTTCGCAAACACAAAACATATGCCAATTTGTTAACAGAATTATCACAATTAGCGTTGTCAATTAATACAACAAACACAAATGATAATTAGGCGGCATGCCTGCGATCTGCGCTCTCGAATCTCGTAACAGCTTTTATTACATTACCTCATTACCGTCTACAATCGAGCACGTGGAGTAAAAGTTAGTAAACACATAAACAATGAATGAATCTGCCGTAGCCGACGTCATCGTCGAAGACATGCATAATAATCGCTTATGCAAACGAGCCTAATTATGTAAACCATTATGAATCGTGCCGACATGTTTTGACATAAACATTTACGACCAATTATGTCCTATTGTGTGACACAATGAACTTGAGACAACAATAATATAGGGCATCGACACTTCCATCCAATGAATGGACTTTAACACCTGTTTAGAAAAAACACGCAGCTTAGCCAATGTCAGGTGTACCGAATTCAATACGAACGATTATATTTTTATAACTGCGGCATATCGAGTTACTGGCTGTTTATTTGTTTTCTTTTTTGTCGCACATTTCTTTGTTTGTGGAATTTCGTATTACTATGGTACCAGCGTTCCTATTTTAAATTTACAATCTGTTTATCTAAGTTTAAAAATGATTAATCTGTCAAATTAAGAACATACAATATTTTATATTTTGCCAATTGATTTCTCATAAGACGTAAAATATAAAGACCGAATAGACTAGAGTTAATTGAATTAAAAAATCGCCATTAGAAATAGGTTTTAAAAGCTTCAGGAGAGCCCACAGTGGACAGAGACCTAAAACGTGCATAAATGGAATCCTTGACATTCGCGAACGGTCGTTCTAAATAAATCCCCATGCCCTCAATGGCGCACCGCGACCCAATTACGTTTTGGCTATAAAACAATATATGAGTCGTTGAACTCCACTTTCGTATGCCGATGCCTATGTAAACAGTGCATCTGAGTAAACACGGCGGGTCGAGACGCGCGTCCGCCAATAATTTATGTAAATTTACGTCATTGTATAACACTGATGTTTTTTATTGAGCTTTTCTTATTTTGACGGTCAAGTTCGGGACGGGGTGAAAGTTTAACAACTATAATAAATTCCGAGCTCCCGCCTTTGTTGAGTTATTGCTGTCATCGCGAAACGATGTTTGCAATTTTTATTTTGCTCTGTGTAGATTTGGACGGCAAACGTAAGCGACGGAATCCAGTTTTGAATTTTAAACCTACTCTACATTACACTGGTATTACTCTGTGATGAGATATACATATAATGAAAATGAAATTCAAACGTAAAATTTCTTTAAACATTCGAGATTCATAGAAAATAATGTGAGCAAAAAACGTTTGATACTACGACACACAGAGACGGACGTAAATAATTCAATGTTATAAATTATACTTTACTACAGACCGCGGCGCAGCGTAAAATCTTGTTTAGGTATAATTATGACGATAATAGCTTTATTAATACCACTACAAATCTATTTCGTAGGTAATAACTATTAATCACTTATGAATGAATGTTATTGTACGGCAACCGGTCAACGATATCAAGCGGACAACGTCATTTTATAATCATAAGCTCGTAAATAAACACGGTGACGTATCGTTGATCAGTCGGAAGTAGGCACGTGCGATCGCGCCTTTAATTATGTAACAATGTTTTGACATTCCACAACGACACATTTAGCGGTAAGTGGATCAATGAACTTGAGTTTGTTCGTTTGTTCAATGTTACGTAACTATCGGCGTTTGAGTGAGATTAATGCATGCGGATTATGGCACGCGATACATTTCAATTTACGTTCTGTTTCATTCATGAGAGATAATGACGAAGCCGCGACGTACTCGTTCCGGTGGTTTGTTGTCGCCTGTCATCACGTACGATATACTTGATTCGATATCGAGGGCTGCATGTCACGATCAAGTGAACTGCCGATATAGTACGAGCGTTCAGTGGAATTTATTTAATAATAACTTATACTAACCATTCCTAAGTATCATTCAATTATTCGCTCCGCTTTTACAATAAAGATTCCAGAAAGCCATTGGAGCCAAAGCTCCAGAATTCCATGGATTTTTTTTGCAATATTTCTATTACATGAGTCGAAACTGCCCTTACATTCGACTCGGACTAGCTATCAGAAAAAAGTAGATAGTTATTGTGACATTACTGTAACAGTTAGACATATGGTGCAGTGGACTTGTTCGTAGTATAGTCCTAGAAAATCGTAGTACATCACTTTGCGTTATTGACAATAATTTCCGAAGCGCACGCGATGTAAGGATTTTTAGTGGTAATATTTTCACGTTGGACTAAATTATCGAAGTTTTTATACAGACCCCTAACGTTTTTGAAAATATTGTATAGTCTATGTACTTACGGATAAATTTAAGAATCTAACGGCAATAGAACTTTTTAGAAGGTCCTGTAGTTTCGGAGCCTATTCTCCTCATACAAAACTTATAATATTAGTATAGACAACACTAGTGCCTAGTTAGTACTAGGTATTAACGTAGTTTCATGAAACGACAACTGGAAGCGTCGCACCGTCGTCGTCGGAGTCGCAGAACGCAAGGAGCATACGTGTTGCTTATCCGAATATCTTACTATTAACTACAAGAAGACGGGCGAGTACGTCTTCACCCATTGACGGTTGAAGCGCCCCGCGACACTTTCACTGCTACGTTATTGCAGTTACTACGCGCCTACTGCACCGGGGGTTGGGGCCACCCCATGCACTCCTCGCCTCCCCTCGCAGGGCTGAACAAGGGTTGCTTTGAAATTTAAGAATAGAATTCTCTAACGGTATCTCCTGTGAATACGTACAAATCCTTTAATAAAACTAATGCAAAAGGGATGCTTTTTTGTTGGCTGTTTGGGAGTTATAACGTAAAGTTTACAAATGGTAAATGAATGTTTAACGCTCATTAAGTCAAGTGTTGCTAATAACACAACATATACCCGGAGAACAAACAGTCATCTGCCACATAAATAAATGTCCAGGGATTAGAACCCACGACCACCTTGAGGATACAATTTTAGTCTAAAAAATGATTCGGTAAATATAAGAAAATTGTTAATAACATAACCCGAGAATAAACACTCATCTGCCACATATGGCTGCCTGGGTTGCCGAACCCGGGACTACCCACCTAGACCTACAAATTCAAACTTACTACAAATTTGTGTAAATATAACAAAATTGTAATGATTGATACAGATTTATTACAGATCTTAAAACCAATAACCAAATTTAAGGTAATTTACTATATATGTACATATAATTATAACATTATATCAATATGACTTTTATTTAATAACGCCGTGAGTTCTTGTAATGAAATAAATGGTTCGAGTTTGATACACAGAGATGAGAGAGGGATGCAATTCCCAAGACGATTGTTCTTCGATAGTACATCAACATATTCTATCGGCGATCTCGTCTAGACGGGCAGGAACTGGGACAATGTCAGAGAGGGCTCGCCCATTATTTGCGTAGAGGTGTGTGAGGAACGCGGCCGGTGACAGCCGTCCGCGTGACGGAAGTTTGTAAACACCGCCGGCCTTGCACCCCGCACTTCACTAGTCACGCACTAACATCGATACTATCGATTTACCGATATCGATTGGCAGCTTATTTATAACTAAAACAATATGACTAGTTTGGTGATGATAGTTGTCGATATTTCGATGTCGTTATCAGTTTTCCCAAGTTAATGCAACGTGATATAAAACTATTGAATATGTCTATGAAAGATTTATCTTAAAAAACATGTAAGGGAAACTTTGCGACATATAAATAATAAAATAATTACACATGTTGAGTAGTTAAATGAGTTTTACCCGTTATTTATTTTAGTGTTGTTAGTTACTCGGTAATTTAATTGATAATTATATTTCATTTTCTTTAAGACTGGCAACATATAATTGTGTTCTTTTCTTTTACAAAAATCAGTAATCGATTAGACACACACATCAACTTAAATCGTAACGTAAACATAAAGCTGTGACGTTATCACGTAATCTAACGGTAATTAGAGACGTTAGTGTGCGTATAGTTCGGGTGCAGCGTGGGTTGGTGTGGGTGGCGTTAGCGGGCGACTGTCCGCGGCTATCCGATGCTGTTGATTGATGGGCGATAGATAGCTCGACATTGAACCCGTACAAATATATCTAGTGCGGACTTCCGCCCGTGACGTCGTCTGACGCGCCCTCTGACGTAACACACTATATTCTTTTTGTTTATACTATAAAACTCTATTTACATTGTGCTGCACCGAGGTCGACGCCTTATCTTTTATTGCTTTTCGCTCGTGCTCTCTCGTCTACCTGTGTTTATTTATTTGCGTATCAATATCTGTGTTATTGATGTTATGTTATTATCTGGTTGATAGTGTCTATTATTCGATATTTGAATTTTTTTATTTAGATGTTTTTAATCAGTGAACACAGAGATGTTCGGTTGTAATATTTCATATTTTATTTCTTGAAGTTATAATTTATAGGTAAGTAATAAGTAATATATAAGTTAAGTATAGTAAAGTAAGCGTTTTAAAACCCGGGTCACTATGGAACTAAGGCGGTTAGCTATTTATTTAGCTTTACATAATTTTCAATTTACGTTATGATCGGCTATAAAATTATAGTAATTAATAATTATCGATAACGTTTCGCAACACTTGTTTGAAAAATACTTTTTTATTGTATTGAAATTGTAATAAAAGAATTTCACCTTTGACCTGTTACGGGTAGCTGGTAGTCATGTACGTGGGAACTCTTGGGACTAATCTTCTAAGTGCGTAGCATCGGGGGTTGACCCGCCCGGGGGTGGGGTTCATTAAAAATTCATTCTTATTTCGAAGTCTTGTAATCAGCCGCAGGGGGTTGCAACATTTTTCTAATCATTATTTATTATTGCTATCTTTATATAATAATATAGTAACATTATTATTCGTCTATTTAATTTAATATATAAAAATGAGTTACGTTCTCTTTGACCACGCTTTTACGTAATCTCTGTTCAGATTTAATTCAAGCTTTTTTTAAATTTTCTATTTGCAGAAAATTTTTGATGATATGAAATGAAAAAAAAAAATTATACAATAATTATCTGTAGTATAGAAGCTAAAAATCGACAACTAAATATTTATAAAAACCAATAAATCTAGAAGGTATTTGAGTAAACCGATTTCAAGGACCCAAGGTCTTAAGTCATAATCAACTCTTTATGCTAGACAGAGTGTGGGCTCTCTAACTTTTGATAAGCCGTAATTATCTCACTGCTGGGTCTTGGACCGAAAAGAAATTAGTATACTTTATATTTTTGGCCAAATATATGGTCTATTTTAGTACCCAAAACTTAGCTTAGTTAATAGTAAAGCCTGCGAAAGTCCTAGGTTTACTTTCCGGCCAGACCAGATATTTAAGCGTTAGATAAACGTTTGTTCAGGGGTCATGGGTGTCATTTTTATTTAGTACTAGTATTGTTCATGCCAACCACAAGAAAGCCCTAATTCTAAAGGAATGAAAGAATTTTTTAAAATATTAATTAGATGTTCAGATAACACAACCCCGTGCTGTAAAGTTGTTAAAAATCCTATACTTATAAAAATATTATGAGCAATTTCTGAGTTTTAATTTTTAGGTAAACATGTTCAAAATTCTCTATTTATCTTCAGGTTGGTTTGATTTTAATGTTTCCCTTTATTTTTTATCATATCTATTTAAAAGCTATTAGTGCTCTTCCTGTTAAAGTTAAGGAGCGTATATAAATAAGAGTTTTTCATAATTGGATAATTACCGTAATGTAGTGTTCGAGTGTGTGGGTCTCAACACGTTCTGGGGAGATGGGAGATGGGAGACGGGAGACGGGAGATGGGAGATGGGAGATTCGAGATGGGAGACTCCCTCACTGAGTTGTCTCTACTGATCTGCTACTATTTGCTGTATTCGAACGCAACTCGATTGTAAAAAAGTTGTAAGGAGTAATGTTTATGTATTTTATAATAAATATTCTTTTGTTATAAATTTCATTAGTTTT
>DWJZ01008453.1:0-11347 GCA_018249125.1 Asbolis capucinus
ATGGAATTTGAACCGCGGTCCCGATCTTCAGTTCAAATTATCATCCGCAACTGAGCGCTGTTTGTACATGAAATATATTTGGGAAAAAATAATAATTCAGAATTTCAAACTGAAATGAACTAGATACCTGAAGTGTCTTCAACTTAGGTAGTATCCAAACGATATATATTATTTAATACTACTAACCTTCAATTGAGTTGACATTTAGATACATTATATAACGTAATAAATATTATATGGTCAAAGTGTGTGACGGTCCGCCACACTGCGGATTGAACCGAACCCGGATATTGAGGAGATTACTTCGCGGGAACGGCCTTGATAATAAAAACTGGACACTATTTTATGAGATACCACTGTTATTATTGGTCCAAAAAGGAATTTTATTTGGAACCGTTAAAGTTTCGCCATGGCGTCCGTCAGTTCGACCGTCCGTCTAGCGCCTTAGACCCTTAATACTAGAAAGCTGTAGTTTGCAAAATACCTATTTATCAGTAAAAAAAATAGTAGAAATATTTTTTTTAGTTTACTCTTTTATGTACCTAAGTAGGAATATTTTTGGTTTTACACATATATACATAGCATTATCTCCACAAATTGTCGCCTTTATAACATTAGTGGGAACAACAAGTTGAATTATCACGACAACTACAGAAGGCTACATTTCACGTGACCTGACACAGTCGTCGAGGTCATTATGTCAGAAGCAGGCGTCCAGTTGAAGGCCAGCCCATGAGTGGTCCTCGCAGCCCATACACAATAGCATCACGACGTCACTATTACCGTAAAAGGAGGAAGTGATAAACCTACTTCTTGAAACATCTACAACCGACAGGAAGACAAAAAAAGTAGTACATCACTGAACCCGACTTGACCTGACTTTGACTTGTTTTTTGGTCCGGAACCGGCCTAATCCGGAGCCCCTTGTAATCCAACACTCACCTTGTTATCACACAATTTTAATTGCAACTGAAAAATCAGAATACCTTCATGATTGGACAAGACTTGTATGCGCCACCACTGGTGCTCGACGCATATTTTGACTTGTAATTCGGCGGAATTCAAGGTGAGTGCCTTTACAAAGCGGCCAGTCTATGAGGGTCTTCGTGCACATATACCCTATTTTCAGAACTGTATTATACATTTCCTTTGTTTAAACCCATACATGACGACTTAGGCGGCGCCATATTCGACATCTATAATCCGACAAATTCAATAATACGACATTACTTTTTGAAACGTTTGTCGGACTGTGATGGTGCGACTGTATATGAGATGAGCGTATTTACATTGAAAATAAATTGTTTTCGTGTTCCTAATTCAATTGTCTTTTACAATTTGCTCGCAAAAAGGGTTCATTTCTTGATATCAGCGTTTAATGTTTCTGTTCAGTTTATTCCGACCCGCACCCCTCTTCAGCTCCCCAACAGCCCTTTTAATGGTTCCATATCGCTATTAGGACCTTCATCATATAACTTTTCTGTCAGTCTGTATGTCCATCTGTTTTTCTGACACCTAATCTAGTTTCAGGTGTTTTAGTTAGTTTTCTTTGGGTTTTAAAGATCTTGGATGATAAGTGATCCTCAAGGAGTTTTTGAAAAGTACAAAACTGCATTGAATCAGAAAGGAAGGTTTACAAGGTCACAGTCGGAACACGACGACTCATCGGTGATGCATTTGTTGTTTCTGACCTCTATCCGGTTATTATTTGGCACCTCTACTTATCTGTCGGCTATTCCAAGATAAGGAAGCGTCAAAATTTACCCTAGTGGGCAAATAGGTTACATTTAAAGTCTTTGACAGTACAGAAGCTGCGCTGTTTGGTAACTGTCACGTGTGTGAGTGGGAATTTTTCTATCGCAATATGAGCAGTCCTATGAGTGTGTGTGATCTCTGTCTGGTGAGCAATGTTAAAAGCAGTTGCGGAAATGAAATAACGTTCCCCATACAGGATGTTGCGCTGGTTCTTATATTTCTCAGTAAAGTTTCTAATACTGAGGTAGTCATGTAATTAAAATAAGGAATATGATTTTGCTTAGACAATCTCTGAAGCGCTCGGAACACACTGGTTTGCTTTCTCTCTCTAGTGGCTTGCTTTATCTTTAGCGAACGGACGAGTTGGACAGCGGGGGGTGATACAGTGTCAAAAAAAACAGTGGCACTCCGAGAGTGCCGACAGAAATAAAGAAAATAACGTGTGTATTTTGTGTAGCCAGAAATTATTTAATTGTGCAAGAAATACTTTTGAATGTTTACTTTACGTGCAGCTGGGGCGCTGGTTGTTACTGTAACCATAACACAAGGGTCTGCATTCTATCAGATCAACTAATTCAAAGATAGAATGTTCTTTTATTGTACTCCAAGAAGAGAGAGAGAGATTATTGTGCAAAAAGCCAGAGACAAAAAATCTTAAATTCATTGTTATATAACGGGTCCTTACATAAACCCCCAGTGATAGTTTTGCCCAAATATCTGCCGCGTACAGACATCAGTTAACCATATTTAAGTATCACATGTAGTTATAATTACAAAGTAAGTAAAAGATAGTAGGTACTATTATATAGCTGTAGAATTTCTTTAATTGTTTGCACGCGATAATTTCAGGAACTACAGGTTCGAATTTAAATATTGTTTTGGATACTCCATTAATCGAGGGAGGCTGTAGGTATAACATAACGGTACTACCAACAGAAGCTCAGCATTAATAGAAAATGTTACAAAACGGTAAAAACTATTTTTTTTTGAGTTTCTTGGGAGCGTGTAATTAAATCGTTAAAGTTACGCAAAAATCACGTAAAACCAAATTAATCGCCATGAAAGATTCTAAAATAAGTCGTCAACAGCATATATGTATCTATCTTTTAAGGTTGACTCAATATAACCTATTTTATGAGGCGTGTTTTTAAATTAGCGCGGGCGTAACCACAGAGTACATATAGTATAAAATAAAAAAAACGTATATAGCTTCATAAAATGTACTACTGTACGCAGTACATCAACTGTATCGCCGTGCAGCTACTGTACGCAGTACATCAACTGTATCGCTGTGCACCTACTGTACGCAGTACATCAACTGTATCGCTATACAACGGTCCTTTGAGACTATTTAATCAGAAAGAAATTCTGTCTAATAATACGAGGGAATTTAGAACTCTCACTCTCAATTATAAGAGTTTTTATAAAAGATACAACAATTGCGATAGGTTATAGAGCCTAATGGTTTGAACGCTGGTCTCTTAAACGGGAGGTCCTGGGTTTCAATACAAATTCAGATTCAAAGTCATTTATTGAAGTACAGGATAAAGTCATTTACGCTTATGATCGTATTTTTATTTTGGAAACTACCACGTTCGAAAAGGTGCCAAATTAACGAGGAAAAAATGGCGAAAGAATTCTGCGCGTTCCTCTACTTTTCAAAGTTATGTGCAACTTAAAAGTCAATTATCACTTTCTTCATTGAAGGATAGCATCGTGAGGAAACCTGTACTCCTGACACTTCTCCATAAAGTTTTCAAAGGGACTTCACGCAGCCCGCACTGGGCCAGTTAGGCTATCACTGTTTTTGAACCTCTATAGTCTGAACTTTTTACAATACCTATATTTTTTGTAATTCGACAAAATTAAAAAAAAATCAAAATACACGTTGAGAGAATTTTTCGATAAAATAATTGGACATTCTTGTCGGATTACAAGGGTCTCTAAACTGAACGTTACTATTCCGGAATGATACTAGATTTCCGGATTACCGTTGTCCCAGTCTATTTAATTATCATAATTAAACTGTCAGCGAGGGATAACGATTTCCCAGGAACACCTTTAACGAAAAGTGTCCCGTGTTCCCGGAACACACTGCGCACACAAACAAGATTCAATTCATATTCAAATTGTATTGAGATTCAACTAGTTTGGCGCGGAGAGAGGTTTAGAATTGAAGCAATTTATATTTAAATGGCGGGTAGTTTAACGCTGAGAAAGTTTTACTTTGCGAATCATCCGTTTTATTCTTCAATTGGACGCTGCGAAGTGGTTTTGGGGCTTTTTATGGGCTCCTGAATATGTATTGCTGTCGTTTTAGAAACGTTGCGAATTCCGACCACGTTTTGCCATGTGCCATTAAGAGTTATAACTATGCTTATCACAGAGTCAGTAGGCCGGCTGGTTTCGATTGTAAGCGAGCGAAAAAGATAAGCTACCGCGGGCGCGGTCGGTGGGATGGGTGACCGCTAGTGGCGATAGTGGCAATAACGAGTGAATCCGTGCCTCGGAAGGCACGTAAAGCCGCAGGTCACGGTTGATATCGTTAGATAACAATCTTTAGGCTATGTCAGAGGCCTTTGCGCGGCATAAAACCTTGTGACACTTGGGTTGGCTCCACTACTATACATCCGCACTGAAGCAGAGCGGTGGAGTTCCAGGACTCTTCGGTCATGAAGAGAGACCCTTACTCTCGGCCGTTAATGAATGGAAGCCAACTAAATCCTGACACGTTATCTAACGATGATAGCTCCGGTCTCTGTTCTCATTATACTTCTATCATCTCGCATCCATTAGTTATAATTTCATGCTAATTCTCCCTCCGGGGATTGTTCCTTCAACTGACTGTTCAAACTTTCAGTACCTCGCCGTGATCATTGGAAGTGTAAATTCTGTGTCGGGACAATTTATAACTATCAAGAGTAATGAAATTGGTACATTGAAGTAATTGTTTCGTTTTGTTGCGGTGTACCGGCGCTGCAGTCTCGTTAGTAGTAAACTTTCCTTCTCGTTTTCTATCAAATTAAGGGTAAAATTAAAGAAACTCTGAATTTATATTGAACATGTTATATTAACATAAACAAATACAAGTTACCCAGGACCTTTTATCGAAAATTTCAAAATATTCACATTATACTGTAATTTTTTTCTTTTCATTACAAAATATTAATAAACTAAGAAACGTGTATTCCATTAATATAAATAAGGAATATTTGTTACAAACCCCAAGGAAACCCGGAAATTATTCGGAATAAAAAGTATCCTAAATGTTAATCTAGAATATGCATAAGTATTGAATTTACAAAGTTTCATCGAAATCTGTCCGCGGATTATCACGTGATGCTCTTTCAGACAGACAGACAATAATTCAAAAAAAATATTTTATTCTCTATTTCGGTATTAGAGTGCCCCCTCATCAACATAATGAAAAAATATTTAATGTGCAGGAAATTACACTTTGAGTTTTATTATAGTATACATGAATTATACTGCGACATTTCATTCAATTCAACCAGCCTTCGAAGCATGAGGTCGCGTGCATAGATCAGTTTTCCACCCCTAGTTTATCCCCACTTAACTCCAAATTTGAAGTGCTGATAAACGTATTTATTTATTTCTCATTAAGTTCATACATTTAGGAGAGTGATACGCTCACATTTATAAAACTAGCTTTCATCTTCTCCTCCCTTCTTCATCTCATATTTTAACCCGTGCAAGCGGTTTTTCCGAAATAAGTTATTTTTCTTTTCCTTTGAAAATAAGAGACGCGCTCAGAATTTGGACCCAGTGCCTGCTGCCTGCACGAGACACCGTCGTTCAAACCACCAGGCTATCTTTGTTATTCTAATTACTATTATAACTAACTTATATTTTAGCCAATAACAAATAATGACGTTGGAACTTGCGATCAAGGATGCCTCCATCAAACTCCGTCCTCATCGTTTCAAACGTCATCTCGACCGCCGCCGACGACCGCCACTTCACCTCCGCCTCAGATCCCACCACTTGTCAATCGCATCTCATGAAAGCTACACCCGATCTCATTAATTCGCAATCTTCGTATTATTTAATCTATTCGGACCCTTCGAGAACATAACATTTTATGTTTGATTATAAAGATGCCAAGTTTAATTCCTTGCATAGGGTAAGTAATAGTAAGGGATTTAGAATTTGTATACATACTTGGCTTGGCTCTGCCGTACCCCCGGACATTTCGATCAAAGTAATAAATCCCAGCCATGTTAAAGTGTTCCGTACAAAGGGTAAAACGGAACTCTGTTACTAAGATTTTGCTGTCCGTCTGTCTGTCTGTCACCAGGCTGTGTCTCATGAACCATAATAGTTAAAAAGTTAAGATTTTCCCACACGTGTCTTTGTTGCCACTACAACAAGAAATATTACAAAATAGGATCAGGTTAATATTGAATTAGAACTCCCATACAGACATTACATGTCACCGGATGGAAAGTGATCACCACCTAGTCTGTCTCCGCCACCCGCAGCCGGGCGGCGCGGTGGAGTAGGCTGTGGTCACGAACAGACACCCATACATTTCCAGTCGAGAGGTTCACTATCCTTCCAGAAAACTGTTTTAAAATCTCCCGCTCACACCAAAACGAATTATCCCATGAATACATGTAAACACATGTAAACAGTGAAGTGGCTCGGTGTCTATCTCGACCGGATACGACGTCGTCTAATGAAGTGACGTCATATCCCGATCCGGCCTCCGGTTCATTTCCGCTCGAGCTATTGCATTGATACCCATGAGCTGGTGGCTGTTTCATTTCCTTTGGATTTGGCGTAATTAGTATAAAAGATTTTCCTTAAAGTATGTGAGTAATTTTGTTTTTAAATAAATCTTACTAATATATTATATAATAATATATTATATTTGAAAGTAACCCTGTCTATGTTAGTCTGTTACCTTTCCACGCGTCAACTACTGAGCCAATTTTGATGAAACTTAGTACAGGGATAGACTATAAGTTGAGGATAAACATAGACTTTTTTTGCTTAAAAGAGCTGAGTAGAGGACGAAAGTATGTATGCAAGTTGTTCATTCTTTCAAATGCTGTACTGTGGTGGTACATGTGGTGTGGACTGTGGGACGGGGGGTGGCCTCACATAACAGATCGGAAACATTGCCCGTTTGATGGTTTGACAAGAAACGAGGCGGCGATGACAAGTCCTGATGGATACTTTTATTGTTACCTTGCTTTCAGCGGCAACGCCGACATTTTGTTTATCCTACTAATATTATAAATGCGAAAATTTATGAATAGGAATGAATGGATTTTTGTTAACCGGTCATGCAAAAAGAACTGAACGGATTTAAATGAACTTTGGCGCAGAGATAGTCAGGATTAACACAGACTACTCTTTATCAATACATGAACACACTATTAGAGTGAAACCGCAGGCAGCAACTGGTCTCGTATGTACTTTATGTTCAACATCGTGTTATTCCCCGTGGTGTACTATATGTGTACATATATTTTGTATTCATATCCTGTATATGCATTATTTCTGTTAATATTCTGTTGTAGTTATTTTAATAATTCTGTTCCTTGACAATGGACTCCATTTAATAATTGGTGAATCTAAAATGGTCGCATGTTTCATACAGATTGCCTGTACCCAAACGGATTAGAGACGAGGACCTACAATATCGGGAATAAAACTATCATATTAGTAATGTTCCTACTGATACTTTCAATATTATTTTCTATCGCGCTCGGGTCTCTTAAACTATAGCCGGTTTACGGATACCTAAGCCCTTCACGAAATACCGGATACCGGATATCGGATCGGAGGGTAGCGTTATACCGCCATCGAGCACGGTTCGATTGAGCCGGGATGTGAAATACTCGAACCTTTACAACCAACAGATTTCAGATCGGCGACATAATCTAGGTCGAATGGTCTTGGAATCGCTGATGGCGGCGTTCCTTATGTTGGAGGCTGAAAAATTTACATTTTCACAAGCTCTTCGACTTCTTTTCAATTCGACTGTATTTTTTTGTTTGTTTTCACATAACTTTTAGTGGGTGTACCAATTTTGATGTTTTTTATTTAAAAGCTGGTGATTTTCATGTGGTCCCATTTTAATTTGGATGACGTAGGACGAATAGTTTTACATTAATTCAACTAGCTGTACCCGGCGCACGTTGCTACTCATCAACACATCAACCATGTCCATGTCCGATCGATATTATTTTGGTATCAAAACATTCCAGAGAATCGTGAACAAAGTTATCGTAAGCATCAGTACTCTATCTCCTACTATCTCAGAGTTTGTAAAGGACAAAGAAACATTGATTTTTATATATAGACAGGTACTGTTTTGATTGATTCGACAACATAGTCGATGAATATTTTCACATTTTATTAATCACTAACTTTTTCCCACGAACTCGTCTGCGTGAAGAAGGCTCCACCGTTCAACAATACATCTAGTGCAGGAATACCCAGACGCACACTATTACTTTCTTATTTATAATATTAGTAAGGACAAATAATATGGAACTAATCTTTACCGCGTCGGCCATATCATAAAAACATGTCACTGGCGCGTTGTCGATTGACTGTCGTTGAAACCAAATAGGCCTCGAGTTCCCAACAGCAAGGCGAGTCGTCAGGCAGCTGACCCATGTCCACTTTCTGTTGGATGTTTGAGTGCTGTTTTAGTAGTTTGTTAAAACAGGCAGTAGGAGATGCGGCAGAGCTCATATTATTTACTAAGACATGGCTCAAAGAACTGAATTCAAAGCCGTAAACATTAACAAAAAAAAATGATTTTTACTCTGTGCTTGAACCTTGTTGGTTTTTAAATGTCAATTAGTCGTCACTTGGACCTACATACATATGTTTCTGCTGGTATAAGTGATATCTAGATTCGTATTGTGTGTTAAACGCCGAGTAGAGTAATCCTCAGTTGGACCTACATATATTTCTACTGTTATAAGTGTGATTAGGACTCGTGTTTGTGGTAATTGTTTGAATTTAATCAATCACGGCACCTCAACTGGGACGTTGTTACTGATATCTTGTTCCTTGGATGAACTCTCCAATCCCATGCCGAATGTCTTGAAGTTTTTGATCTAACAGTCCTCTGTCGACAGAACGGCCGTAGGGAGCTGCGCCCATAAAATGAGTCTTGTATTAAAGTTGGATTAGTTTTAATAATATAAGTGCTTTAGCTTCTTTTGTTTGTGACGTATTTAATAATAAATAATCAGGAAAAGCTTTTGTTATATTCCTTCTCTTTTATTACTCACTGTTTTACTATGCTCAATAACCTCAAAATGCTGTTATAATAACCTCAAAATGCTTGCTAATAATTAAAATTTCTTTAATGTCCCAATGTGTAATGAGTTAATATTTCTCCCAGAGAATTTATATATATTTGACGATTTGCCATTGCTTTCACAGAAGCGCAGTGTTGGTCCGTGTCCCATAAAATTAAATCAGGCATGATCCTCTAATAATGAAATAATGAACGCAGCAAACATCTGCGACTTACGAGTACTCTCAGGAGTGCAGGTATTGAAAACTTTATTGAGAACTGTCAGGAGTGTAGATTTCCTCGCGATGTTTGTCTTCATCATATCAAGTGTTTATCTACTTCTGATACTCACATCATGTTGGGATTAGAGGTGCGCGCCGCAGGAGGTGAGACCGGGCCCTCTCGTTCAAGAGACCAACGTAAGAAATAAACCAACACAACAATAATGCTATCACTGATACATTATATCAATTAAATATAAGTATGTAAAACCAAAACAAGTTTCTCATATTAAAAGTCTAACAAAGAGGAACGGACAAACGGCCGTGGCGAATCTATGAATTTTCTGGTAAATTACAAGTCTCCCTATACAAGGAGCACCGAATCAAAGCGGTCGAAATTATTTGTAAATATTATTTCATCCCGCGCCCAAGCAATATCCCCAGCTGTTGGATATGCTGGCAATGTCTAGTGATGTTCCCTCATTCATAAAGTTCCTAGGAATACAGCAATTCCTGAATATACCAAGAATAGCTTTAGCTGACTCACTGCGATACAATGCTTTTTAAAAGAACAATTGATACTGTGAGGCTCGGTACAATGTCAGATACCGTGGGAATTTTAACAGAACACCTTAAATTTTAAGTAGGTATATTTAATATTAATTAACCTTTAATTAAGTATTCTGCATTATAGTACATATTATCTGTTGTATTAACAAAAGGGAAATAAATTTTGTGAAATATACTTTTGTGAAACATTTTATTTTGTTCGGTGTTGTTGATGAGTTTAATAAAATTGTAATTCTATATATTTATATGTGTACGCAGAAAGCTCTAGAAAACTGGATCGAAGTTTATCCGTGATTTGTATTCTAAAAACTACTACCATAACTCATTCGTTATTAAAAAATTAAGTTTCTTGTTTTATCCATGCCAAAATTATGGAGGGTCGAAAAAGCCTGAATTACTTCGAGAAAACGACGGTACCGCCGACCCGTTCGCTTGTTCGACTTGGACAGGGCACTGTCGGGTCCCCAGATTATTTCATTAAGAGATATTTTTGTAATTTAAATAACTCCGAAGACATGCGATGACAATAATACATAATTCACTATTTAAGAGGTAGATGTCGCTATTTTTGTAAATTTCCGAATACGAAAACCACATCAACATTACAAGTCCTAACGACCTACCCCCACGCTCGAGTCGCTCCGGGTGCCATTACATCCTCATAGAATCTAAATTCATTTAATTTACTTACTTACGCTACTTTAATTTATATTTATTCTGATATATTTAAGTTCATTAATGTTTTGTATATTGTTAAATTTTAATTATGAAATTTAATTTTTTTTTAATTAAAAAAAAGATAATGTTTAGTTTTGGATTTACCTTTTCACGGGCTGTAACAGAAGTGTGAGGCCTTAATGTATGTTTAGCGAGTGGTGTACACCTGTTGCTGAGGTAGCACTTGTGTTCCAATTTATCTTAAGCATGTTTTTTTTTGCTAGTTTAAGTGCGTATCTTGTTGGTGTATCTATTTATAATGAATAAATAATTAAATATGCCTATACAGCAGCCGCTATTCACTATAAATAAAACCTTTGGATAGTATAAGTGGGTAGTACATCGATATTAGAAGGTGGGACCTCACGTGAACGCAGCCGTGAGTGTTTACTGACTGCCAAAGGAGCTCATTAAACGGCTCTTCAAAGAAAACGTTGAGATTGGGAGTTAATAAACTCTTGGCAATTATAATTGAAGGGCTCAGAAATATTCTGTATTCTGAGTTCAAGGATTAGTTCGAGATCCAACGTTGGCTGTCTGTTCCGCTTCTGTACATTTAATGAGGAGCTCAAAACACTTGGGCGTTTGTTAAAAATTTTTAACTACCCTCCATTTGGTATTTACACGTGATTCCTTGAGTTGTCTGTTTTTTTAACCGACCTCAAAAACAGGAGGAGCTCTCTCAATTCGAGCGCGTATAATACATATATATGAAAACTTTGTGTGACACATAGTGATGCATAGATGGAGCCACAAGTGAATGATGAGAACACAGAGAGAAAACGTCAAAATGTGT
>DWJZ01008454.1:0-11347 GCA_018249125.1 Asbolis capucinus
TGATCACCATAGTACAAGCTAACGCTTAGTTTGGGGTCAGACGGCCGTGTGTGAATTGTCCAAAGATATTTATTATTTATTTATTTATAATTTTACTCCAATACTAGATTCACCTGGGAGGATTTGGAAATATATAAGTTTGTAACTAAATCAATGGTTAATCGGGTTTGAATGAAATATGGCACGCAGGTACAGAGACCATAATAATATCCTGCACTAAAACATGACGTAGATTGCTTTTATCAACATCCCACGAGAACGAAGCCGCGGGCGGGATACTACTCGTAGCTATCAGTATTATTTATATTACTATTCGGTGAAGGTGTTTGGCTAGCAACTATTACTTAATTCAGCCGCCAAATAACTCGTACTTACTGCTCAAGAGATCAGTATGTTTTTGGCCAACAACACGTAATATAAAGCCCACAAGTTGTTGCTGATGCCCACTATACCAATTACCATATATCGTCTGCTCCTTTGTAGGTCCTTCCATAAAGTCTGAGAAAGGGATAGCACGTTACAAAGAAAGAGATAAAATTGAAGTGAGATATTTCGTTCCAACAAAACTCAATTAGCTCCTCCCGCAGAGTTTTTGCGCGGAAATATTATCTGTCGCAATTCATATGCATTGAGGCGGTTCTTCTCAAATTGAAGCTTCTGATAAAAGTGATGCTTCAAGGAACCTTGCGGAGAATGAGAAACTGGTACTATTCGTTTAAAAAGAGAACACTGTATTATGATTGGTTGGAACGTTCGTTTTGAAACGTAAGAGAAAAAGAGAGACATATTTATTTAAAAGGCTCACAGCTCACGGGAGCTCAATTAAGTTAAATTCTGAATGTATTCTATGATAAAATAAAATTTTCTGAACCTCTGTTGTAGAGGTAATGAGATACAATAGTACCAATACAAGTAAATAATCAAGATAGGTAATTTTTCTTTCCCTAACATGGGTTCATATTTTTTTCGGTTGACTTCATGTCAACCGTCGTCGGATACGATCTTATTCCGTCAAATTTCTCTGTTTCGATTTTGCCCGCACAATGTATTATTAAAGCCACAATACATTTTGAATTATTACGTAAGATTTACAAATATAATGATGTTGTACGTTCATATTTCAAAGATAACGAAGAAATGAAATAATACAGTTACAATTTATTTTGTATACATTTTCATACAGATATCGACATTGCGAGGGATTTTATTTTAAGCATGAGTTACATGTTTCTGAATATAATTTACTGAACGGAGAATTTTAAGATTTTACATTTTGTTAAAACAAACTAAAAATCGATTTTATAAGCTGTAATTCTAATATTGTCTGCATTAAAGTTAGTGTTACTTGAAGTGTGAGTCAATTAGTAGAATTTTTTTAAGGAAATCTTAATGCATTTAAAATCAATAGAAATTTATCTTTTCTCCCCTCTCCCCGCCCTCTCCCCCCCCCCTCTCGCTCTCAGGCCTTCTATTACATCTCTTTCTTCAACTCTCTCTTTCCCTCTCTCACTCACTTGAGTGTTTACTTGTTTTTATGTAGTTAGGAATTAAATATTTTTTAATAATACTTCATATGGATGTTTTTACGTATTTTTTTTATAAAATTGTAATGCCTTTATAAAAAATAGGTATTTTACAAAAATATAATAAGTATTTCATTAGGCTTAGGGAGCTGTGTACGAATTTGGTGCTTTTACCTTACACCATATAGAGATCTACGTCGTAACCCACTGCAGGGGTCTTCAAAACTGCGCAATTGCAGACACCACGTGGATCAGCAGTTCATTCACCTCTGCCAAAACTCAGCCCGTCGCACAAAACACAACCTTATCACGCCGCAATAAGGATGTAAACTACTGCAATCTTAAATATGTCCTGCCAACCTTTTGAAACTGGGATAAGGTAACAAAAATGTAACTTTAAGCCTTATGTGCCAGTGATAAGGTGGGGTTTTATACGAATTTGCATTTTGATAGTTACATATCTCAAAGTAATTTACGCCGTGTGCCGTTGACATAAGAGCGGTGCGTAATGCCTATCAATTACCGTAGCCACATAGATCGTGACGTCAGGGGGTGAATTATTTATTTAACATCAGTCTTTGAGGTCACAGATTCTGTTGACCTACAGTGAGTTTGTTATGAAGAATCATGAAAAATTGATCTATTATAATTCTTGTAGTGCATTCTTAAATATGCACTGTTATCGTATACAAATACAATATTATATATTTTATAATATATAATACTGTATTTTTATATGTTTAAATTTTTGTGTATACCTACATATATGTATAACTTACTATAGTTGGTACAATTTTGATCAAAAGTAGCCTATGTCACTCATAACCAACTACCTCCACAGAAAAAACACGTCCGCTCCGTGTTGACGTAAAGACGGACACACATTTTCTCATTTATAATATTAGTATCGATATAATCATGTTTTATAAAAACACATTTATAATAAAAATTGTAAAAATAAATACTCAATTATGGTTTAAATTTCTAACAATCACATCACTTTATATCTATCAATATATATATCTCGTATGAACTTGTATCAAAGAAACATTCAAACATATTCATACTCAAACAAAAAAATAATTTCCGACTTCAACCAAAAAAAAAACAATTTCCGACTTCAATCAAAAAACAATTTCCGACTTCAACCATAAAATCAATTTCCGACTTCAACCAAGAAAGAAACAGTTTCCGACTTCAACCCAAAGTAACAATTTCCGACTTCAACCAAAAAACAATTTCCAACTTCAACCAAAAAATAAATTTCGGACTTCAAATGACACGTCACTATTTAAACAAAACAACACAAGTAACTTTGTAAACTCGTCACGTATACACCGATTTCCCCATCATACACTGTATCCGATATCCGAATCATGACACGAGCAGGCTTTCTGCAAATATTGACGTAGGCGCGGAACGAAATAAGAATCTGTCACAGAGACAAACAAACAGACAAACATTTGCACTTCGTATCTCGTTCGATCGGCAACAACAAACACTTCCAAAACACACTTCGCCAATAGAGGTTTAAAGTGTTTCTTTTCGAGGTTCATTTGGTTTGTGTTCGGGGATGTTGCTCTGAGATTAGGATTGTACAGATTATTTAGGGATGTTAAAAGGGTCCTTTGTTGGAGTTCAATATTCCTGTCTTAGAATCGCTGAAGAAATGGATACCCGCTGTGTATCGGCTCTTTTGATAGAGAAAAGAGTATAAGGAATTAATTAGTAATATTACTACGTACGCTCAGCAAACTGTATTTGTCATATAAACCTGTCAATGTCGAAAATCAAACTAAATGGACGAAGCCGCGGGCGGATACTAGTTATTTTTATTTCCAGGTCATGTAGCGTCATGTTTAACAAAGCAAGAGCATACGAAGTACTTGCCTCCTGCCAGCAGTTATGACAATTTTGACTTAAGTTGTTGTAACTTAATGCACGGGAATTGGACTCCCTTGTGCCATTCCATGAATACATTCCACTGTTCCTCGAGCCACTATCCTTGTCGCACTAAGCTTGAATTGTATTATTTCCCGTCATGTCTTTAAAACAAAACATCTGTTTTTATGCTTTGTCAAATTACACCTCAAGTTAAATTCAAAATTATTAAAATGTTGGGTTTTATCTAAATTACACTCTCTCTCGTGGTATGCCTACTAGATGGCGTTGTCGAAATTTCAGAATCACACTAGGGATGCGAAAATAATATATGTAAGAGTCTAAGGATTATACATAATAAATCAACTTGTAATGAGAAATATTTATTATTGACCCAAAGACTGCTGGTGTTATTTTTATTAATTTGAGAAAGAGTGGCAAAAATATTTGATAGTTCAAAGTTTTCAAAAAAGGATGAAAAACTGCGTCTAAAAAAGGTCAAAACATTTTGATCTATGTTCAATTCGAACTTACCATTACTAAAAAATATTAAATACTTGTTCAAATCGAACAGCACACGTTCCACGGTAAAATCAAATCGCGATGGTTTCCCTGGCAGTTCCCTTGCCACTGCACGAAATATCTCCCATACATAGAATACGAAAATAAAGACACAATACATCAATAATTAAATATCTAACACTCACTCACTCACAGATATTTCACTGTATGTTCCACTTACTACTTAATACACCTAATAAAACAATTACATAGAAACGATAGGTACAAAAACCAACTAAATATTAAAACATTATAAACACAAGAAAATACCGTTCGAATTTATTTCATCAAGTGAAAATGTACTAGACAATTCCTAACAATGTCCCCGGTACAATCGTCTTGAAAAGTTGCGCCTAATTTTATTGTAACACCGAATAAAATTTATTGTGACTTGTCACGACACGTTGTGACGAACTTTATGTTGGGTCGGCACACCGCGCACGCTACTGCTTAGAAATCACCTTTCAACTCTAACCAACACGACATTTTTAAGTAGCATTTTGCAAATTTCCATGTAATTTTTTATGCGAGTGCCACAAGAGCATAGCACTGGATTTATTGTTTTAAAACGTGGCGCGGTTTGGAAAATATTACCACTGTTAAAACTACGGAAGCTAACGTATGAATACATTACTTACGGTTATTTTCTCTTCCTGCGCCAGACTTTTGTAGTTCTAGATAAAGTTCTTTAGCCATTTCGTCCACGAGATATATTTTTGCTACAAACTTTTGATTATGATTTGATTATCTGTAACATGTGACAATACCGAATTTTTCATAATGTTTGTTCTCTAAATTGAGATGTCATGTCACTACAATAATATGAACACGTTACAGATGTTGACTACGAAAACGGAAAACCAGTTCGTATTTTAGCGCTCCCACTTGCCGTAAGGTTAGAAACTGTTTGTATGTTTGTAACCTTTTATCTCAGTAACGGCTAAACCTATTTAGAAACACTTTAAGATCGTCTTGTGAAAAGCCCGGCCTAATGCAATAAAGCTAATTTTACTTCTATAACGTAACTAATAAAAACATTAATCGAATAATCCCATCTAAATCCGGTTCTTACTCGAAGTGTAACGAGGACATTTATTAGATAGTAAATAAGTAATATGAAACATTATATTTATACCACTGTAAATGTATCAAGTCATCTAAAGTGATATTCATAATTGTTTATTTACTTAGTTGTAACAGAGCACTTGTATAAGCGAGTGTACGTAGCCAGCTCCTGTGTGTGGCGATACAAAAGGCCTCTTCAAGTTGTCGGCGCCTGACAGAGGCTTCCGACTCTTGAAGGATCTTTTATATAACTTTCCACAACTATTACTCCGTAACGTCTCGTTTTAACGAAAATTCTCCCTGCATTCATGTATTTACAGGGGGAAATGTTTAGAGAAATACTGATATTAGATAGCTCACACACTAGCGTTTTTAGCGGGTTGACGTCTGACGGACGCGCTGTACTGACGCCATCGCGTAACATCGTGGGTACGGCTCAAGCAACTTTGGACCAAAAAGTAAACACATATGGTGTTATGGTAAAATAGAAACTATTGTAATAACCACTATATTCGTATTCCACCATGTTGGCCAACTGCGGCCTGGTATACTTCATACAAGCAACGCATACTTTACTTTATACTCACGTACTCGTAAAGTTTGACGCGCCGTTATACGTTGAAGCAACAGCGAACCTAGTCGGAAAGTGGAAGGGGTCAATGACAAATTCGTCTGAGCGTGTCGTGGTGGTCCCAGTTAACATTCTAGTTGGTATTTATTAACATTTATCGGTTATCAGTGGACAAAACTCTTGCAATAAGCAATCGCAATGGAGCAACTTAGTGGGGTATTTTTAGGCCTATTTAGAAAGAAAGAACACGGCCGCGAGCCAAAGCCAACCACGTAACTTTTGACTATAGAAGTCTATACAGGATTTGAACATACCAATGCAGGCAGAGCGTTCAAACCGCTCGGAAACTTACCTGTGTAGACACCCTAATATTATGTTAGCTTCTGAATGTCGCAGCGAGGTCGGTCGAGCGCCGTCGTCGACCTTTGCGTCATGCGATACCGAGGTACTTATATTTTGAGGCTTACTCAATTGTCTCAATTTATTTTAAGTTTGGCTTTTTATATTATAAATTATTACCTTATAAAACCTGGCACATTTACCAGTGAATTTGTTGCTTAGAACTAGTTACAAACTTATAAATTTATGTTTGTATTAAACCTTAAATTTAGGTTTTATGACGGTGAAAGAAAATAAAGATGTTATAGCTGCCAACTTCAGAGTTCTTTGTAATGTTCTCAAAGTTTTTGACCGTGGCCTTCTTTTCTTCTTTGAGCCTAGTAGCGAATAAGTTATATCTTGTGTAACATTACTTTTAATTCGATTTTGTATGTGGCCTCTATTTTGTAAGTGAGTGAGAATGTATTCCCATTTATGGGTTAAAGTTAAATCGAATTTCCTTGCCATTGAGGAGGTTGTAAGCAAATGCTTTACTTATGCTAGTATACTCCACCACCAGGGATTAAAAAATCAACCTGATTTTGTAAATGTTCAAATAATTCAGCTTCTTGGCCCACGTTTGTGGGGTTTTCAAGGCCTGAATTGCGTCGATCCAAAGTTAACAACCAACTTAAGCAACAGTGTACGCAGTCGGATAAAGGATTGTCGACCGCTAGTGTCCGATTTGTTTTATAGGATAAACAAGCAAACGAGTTGACGGGTCCCATGATGGTACTGACCGCCACCCTGGACTTTAACAACACCAAACGAAGGTACCACTAACGCGTTGCCTACCTGAAAGTAATAGGTCCAGGCGCGCGAGAAAACAAAGAAACAAGGGAAGCAGTAGTACATAGTTGAAGCAACTGGCATCAACCACACCAATTGACTTCAGATACAGCAAGAACATACCGCTTCCGAGTGACAGAAGAGAAGACGACGACTGAAGGACAAGGTGAAGAACAGTAGAACTGACTTTCCAGCTCTCAGCCAGAATACGCCAAATCGTTTCAAAGTATCACGTACCTATATTATGTATCTTCGCATCCAGTGTTGGAGGGCGGTCATAGAACTACACCAATCGTAAGTGATTAATCGGATGTTCGGCAATCGAATCGGGATAATTATTCGAGTACGTCCTTTGTTATCGGTAGACAATAATCGTTAAGTCTATACACCAATTCGCTCTTGGCCAGCGTGATGCATTATGGCCTATACCCCTCACTTTGTGAGTGGGGACCTGAGCCCAGGTATAATACAGTTAAGAGTAGCAATGCAGCTTATGGTATTTAACTATGCACTTAATCACCAGGACCAAACCAGGGTTTAGGTATATCAGGTGTCTTAGGTCACGAGAAGAGAATTTTCTAGAATGCTGACTCCAGTGGCCTTAATTAATGTATTTATCCGACCCTACTATCTCATTTTAAGATCGGTAAATGGGAGTCACTTCTCGGGATTATTTTGGTGAAACCACTCTATCTGCTGGAAGCTAATAGGTATCCTGCTGATCATTCTGATTTTATAATCATATTATTGTAATATCAAAGTCGTGGTTACCAAATATTGAATGACTCTTTGAATACATTTATTCAATTTTTTTATTTAAAAATGTTATCGTTCTTCTCTTGTACCTTCTCTATCTTTATTCTTTCTCTTATTCTCTTACTCCATCCACTCCATCTTACTCCATCTCCTCTTTCTCTCTCTCTCTTTCTCGTCTTAATCTTTCTCTTTCTCTTCAGCTGTTAACTGGTAACAGCTACTTTTACTAAAACTCACAGAACTAAACGAGACTTTCTTCCAACCATAGAAGTGGTTTTATTTTTACACGACGTCTGTTCGTCTAACACCGTTGTCAGTGTTGCGGCTGGTGCAAAGGTCACACCAGTATAATATATATTGAGTATTTCTAAAGTGTACGCAGTCCATCGCTGCTCTCGACGTGATTTACGCCCTCGACAAAGATATAAACATGTAAATGAATGTTCGGCGACACCGCGGGACGCGCGACAGATTTATAGCCGCCGCTCGGACGCTCGGACGCGATGTGTCCTGCACAATAACTACTGATGCTTCATATATATATATATATATATATACTATATAATGTGTGTGTCAAATTCACACACAGTAGCAGTGACACTTCACACAGTAGCAGAGAGAATAATTTCTGAAGTTTAATGTATGTCATACAGGTTGTACAGCCCCAAATAAAGCTAAAAAATAAAGACTGCCCCAATTTAAGCGTGTTACACCGATAGAGCGGAAAGTAGTACCGGACGACAGAAATATCCCAAAAAGACTGGGATATCGTTATCCGGTAAGCTATCCCAAAAATCCGCCACATTCCGTAATAAAGTAATTAACGTTTTACACTCCGAGAGATTCCCGTCGGGAGGTATGTGTTAGGGCGTGTTCCAGTGCCAGCGATTAATCTTGCTGCTAATACTGTACATACGCAAATCCAGCTTAAATTGTAGTAATAATTAGGCTATATTTGATATACCTAATCGTGTAAACAAATATTTACATAAACATTCCTTGCTAATATTATAAATGCAAAAGTGACCTGTGTGTCTGTCTGTCAGTAACCTTTTCACGACTAAACTACTCAACCAATAACATATACTCTTCAAGTTTCAAATTTGTCAGGTTCTATTCTATCTCTGTACCAAATTTTGTTAGTTACATATAAACGGGGACTTACCACCGTCTGTTGATATCACATTGGCTTAAATCCATTGATATCGTACTAATGACCACGAATTTCTCCTCATACTGAGTAGCCAACTAAACCGCAGGACAAAAACACCGAATGCAAGTGTATGATGTTAAATAGACACGTGATTATTTTTCGCTTCGCAATCGCATCCAGTGCCCGCAGTCCTTATCACGGTTGTGTTACAATAAAATTTGAACAATGTAAAAGGGATCACTGGAATTTTTCATGTGGAAAATTATGTCAATTTCGTAAGAGGACGCTCTTTGAGCACGACCTTTGTTTCTGCCGAGCATGCGTCATCTAGCCTCCGTTCCTTACACGCCATGTTTCAGAAGAAGAAAACTTATAGAAGTGTCAGGAAGTCACTTCTTAGAAAAAACAGAAGAAAGGAAAAGAATATGATGTAATAAATAAATAAAAATATAACAACTCACACACGGCCATTTCATCCTACACTAAGCATTAGCTTGTAGTATGGTGATCAGACAACTGAAAATATCACATATGAATTTATAAATACATACTTGTATGCATTTGTATTATAGCTAGACACAGGTTTCCTGCTCATCACAGAAATGTTTGTTCTGGATATGATCAAACCTAAGACTTTAGACTTTAGTAGTCAGATTTCCAAACCACTAGACCAACAGACCAGTCGAATGAGCAAAGAAATAATTCTGTGCTTGGACGCTATGTTATTAACTATTTATTACTAAGTTTTAATCTAGTGTTTACCGTAATAGAACGCTAGCTAATGTGCTTTACCATCAAAGACTATGTCACCACTTACCATCAGGCGGTGTCGTAGTCAAGTGCTACCTTATTGAAAAAAAAAACAAAATAAAATAACATAATCATTATGAAAGTTTGCACTTATTCCCCAGTTAAGCATTCTCTGCGTTGTGGCATGACATGGATAACATAGTCCCAGAACAAACATTTGTGTGTCACATGCATTCCCGACTGGAAATCAAATGGATTTTATTACTTCGTCAGTAAGATTACTCGTACCTACAAGTAAGGCCTATTAAAATCTGAAAAATTTTGTATCTCGAGAGATATACACGAAAAGGAAATATTCGATGCCCTAAAATGCTTCACAGGTATACCATTTAAAAACAAGGATTCATCAGTAAGATAATCTTATTCGTTCATTGTAATATAACTGCTCCTCTGCTGGCTTCAGTCTCATCTCACAATAAAAGAGGTCCTGGCTGCATTCCACTACGCTGATAAGTAAGGATCGGTAAGCTTCTCACTTCTCACACCATGGAATTCTTTATGAGAAACTAACAGGAGTGAAAGTTTCTTCAAAATGCTTTTCTTCACCGATACGTAATTAATACTACATACATAATTTTAAAAAATTTGAGGTACTAGCACAATTCGACCGCCTCGTGATAAACACCAGTGTTGAAGCCTACATATGTATATATCAGGTCAGTTCTATTTAAATATGCTCTATGGCACGTACTTTCGTATTGGAATTGTTGAAATTAACTATTTTAACTCAAGTGTGATTTTAAATGTGCCTCGCACAGAATGTTGGCTGCGGAATGTAGCGAAGTTGATTTCATATACTTCTTATACCAATATATTGGATATTTCATGATATGCGAGTACCCAACCTCTGACCCAGGGGAGAGGGGGTCGAGAGGAGAGAACATTTGTTGACGAGAGAACGAAGTTGGACATTTTTCTTTACTTAATGCCTAATAGTATGGTAAAAATTATACTTTTGTGACAGCTATGGGTACAATAACCGAATTACAGGGTTAGATACAATTTAAATAGTAAACGGATTACAGTTTAAAATTAGAAAAAAAATTAAGATTGTATAGAGCAGAAAGGTAGTATTGCCTGACATCTACTAGACGCCTTTCTTGTACAAACGGCTCAGTCAAAACGATATGGAAAACTGTCAAAATAATTCACCGTGATTCGTGGACTAAAAATTGTGGGTATTAATAAATAAATCAATAATTTTATAAATAAATAAATAACCAATAAATAACAACAATTTGTGACACTAATATGGATGGTGCATATATAAGGTCGATGGGACTAATGTTTTGCTAGAAATTGTGTTAGTTCCAGTAATTATGTTATGATTTTTAGGCCTAGTTTAAGTTAGAGTACGTTTAAGTCAATGTACAATACATTATATATTTTTACTCTCGATAACATTTTACCTATTTTAACGCGTTGCAAGTGTGAATAGACCCTAATGGTACTCCCATAAACAAGCCAGCGATACAAACCATTGGGCTATCACTGCGATTGAGGTATTTACTGGGCTTTAATAAAAAGAAATACGTAATTACATCCTAAATAAAGTAAACATACCGACTTCAGCCGCAGAGGCTGGCAGTAAAGAATAACATGGCTTGTTCACGAGCCGCCCGCGCTCTTTATAACAAAAATCATGTTCTTTATCGTTTCAATAGGGGTGATGTTTCAAAGAGAAAAGTAAAAATGGAGAAAAAATAAATACTTCAAAGATAATAAATAAATATCTTTGGACAAATGGACACGGCCATCTGAACCCAAACTAAGCGTTAGCTTATGCTATGGTGATCAGACAACTGATAAACATACATACAGCCTTGGCCAAAAGTATTAGGCACCCTATAAATTACTGCA
>DWJZ01008455.1:0-11346 GCA_018249125.1 Asbolis capucinus
ACATACGTTACACATTTTTCTTGTAAATTTGAAGTAGTGAAAACATGGCCTGTGTTGATTGTTAGTGATTGGCGAAGTTAGGCGAAGATGCGCGGGTGGGTGAACTCAGTTAACGCAAATTCGGAGAGCACGTACATTTTTCATGTGAAACTGGGAATCGAACTTTGAACCGGTATCTAAAGTACCATCTTCTATAAGATCCTGAATTATGAATATCTTATTCTGAGAATAACTTTCAGCGTTGGTGAAAATTAAATACGTTTAGGAAAATACATAATAAAATTATCTTCAAGATGATTCCATAGTAATAAAGTTACCTCGGCTACGATCCCATACAATTTTCCACGAAATATTTATCATACAAACTTCTTGGGTCTGTAAGTCAAAAATTGTTAATTAATTAAGATTTTTTGCAAAAAACTACTATAATTAGTACATTTCATAAAAATTCAGTATATTCCGTTTTCGGCAACAAAAAGCTAAAATTAGCGCTAACTTTACAAGACCTTATTTTAAAAGCCTTTTTACGTTCCACGTTAAAGCTGGATTCCGTAAATCTATTCAAAACCATTCTTACCCTAATTACAACGAGGAAGGGTACTGACACTCCGGCTCCTGACATACTTACTCTGTGGCAGCCCTCAAAGGTCATTCACCTTAGACATTATTTACCTACCATGATCTAGAAAATTTCAATATGTCGCCTTATATGACGTTTGGATGTAGTTTATTGATAATAAATAACGAAAGAAACAAAAAAAGGAATAATTTATTTTGCCAAACAAGTTCTGCGGCATTAAATTAAAAAAAAAAAAACATTTCTTTTTACACATTTTTTTAAAATTTTGTTTTTAAATGAAACTATCCTTTAACCTAGTTGGTAACTAAAAGAGTTTCCAAGTTCGATTCCCACCTAAGACAACTGAAATACTACACTAAAGCATATCATACATACATATATCTCAATAATCGGGGCGGGCTATATGACAGATGAGTATTTATTCGGTGGTCATATATTTTAATTGTGAAGTATATCAGGCGCCAACTACACAGCGGATGCTTGCAGTCAGTAACAGTATGTTCCTACGTGTATTTTTTAACTTTTTTAACATTTTCAGTTTGTCGTCTAACTTTCGCAGTTACGAAAGACTCAACAAAGACATAGGGTATTTGCGACCCATTAGTGCGATAAAGCCAGAATTACCACAGCATTCTTAGCAATTAATGTTTACTTAAATCAGTCCTTAGTACTGAATCTCCACACAAGTACCACGGCAGTAACTCTGTCTTAACTACAGATCGACCTAACACAAGCTACTATAAAAAAAGTTCAATAACCTTTCACTGATTCATTTAAAATAATTCATCTTAAAATTAAAATATCTAATCTATCATTGTCAAAGTAAGTTTATTTACGTCAAAATTGAATTTGGAATGAAGTGGTAATTATAATATTCATTAAATGATGAATCGGTTGTTTTGCAAGATATTACTTATAAAACAATTATAGGGAGGAATAATTTTATAAATAAATATCTTTGGACAACTCACACACGGCCAGCTGACTCTGAACTGAGCGTTAGCTTGTACTATGGTAATCAGACACCTGATAAACATACATATATATTTTTAAATACATACTTAAATAGATATTTTCAACACACAGAATAAACATTCCTGCACAACACAGTAAAGTTTGACCTAGGTGGGAATCGAACCCACGACCATCGGTGTAGCAGTCAGGTTCACTAACCACTAGACCAACCGGCCTGCCAACCTACAAATGTACCTAGTTGATGTTTGAAATGAATATCCTGTATATTCTCTAAATCTCTAGTTTTAACGTGATAAATGCATATAAGTCGATGACATTGGCTTAGTACGATTGACTTCACATACATTTAATAACTTTGTGGGAATCTGAACACACACTCATACTCCCGTGCAAAACATATGGCATTAACGAATTGTACAAGTTTCACAAATAACACCCATGACATAGCCTGAAATCGAACCTAGGACAACCTATCGGTGCTTCGGAATTTTATATCATACAAACTTGTAAATTTTGTATGGAAAAAACCAGATAAAATTTGCACCGAATATAACACCGCTCACTATAAACTAGAGAAGGTACGAATTTTAATTTATTTACGCCCACTTCTTACGCTAATTTAAATACGCCCTTATTGTTTTCCGTACAGGGGCTAAATCCTTACGTGTTACTCTTAAAGAGCTTCCGTTGTCGATATAAATTTTAATAACAAAGAATTTCAGAATTAGAACTCCAGCCCTTCAAAAGAACAATGCCCGAACCACCAGGCTACAACAATAACATCACGAGCGTCTGTCTGTACAATTGCAGCTAAATCCATACAACTACGTTGGGGTCACTAATGGCCCAGTATTGTTTGACACTCCGCTCGCCATAGCGGGTCGCTACTGGGACAATGTGGCGCCACACTATGGTGGAATTTAAATGTCTTATTTGTACTTATTGAGAGTAATTTTGGGGTCTACAACCACATAAATATAAATTTGAATAATTTTAGAAACTAGATTGTGATGTAGAATGAGTGCAATGGCAGATTTTTAACAATTATGACCCTTGTGTTAGAATCAACTGATTGATGCCTCACGATCGAGCAGGGGTCTATCCTGCTACGGAGGCCTGGAATACTGTTTCGAGTTGAATGAATGGACCACACTGTTTTAAGAAGGATTAAAGTGGCTTATGAAGATACAAACGCATTTTTATGTGGTGTTGCCGTATGTACCGATGTGTACCTCAACTTTTTACTGTATGTACCGATGTGTACCTCAACTTTTTACTGTATGTACCGATGTGTACCTCAACTTTTTACTGTATGTACCAATGTTGATGATTATTTAGTCTTATTTAAATTTGTGTAAGATTTGATTAATATCTTTTGAATTATCTTCGATATTATGTAACTGATTTCCGGCAACGTTTTTTTCTATTTTATTTCGTATGTAATTTAAAAGCCTGTCTTTTAACGTTAACGCTGTAACAGAAACATAGCGATACGATAAAAATAGAGGTACTTACATAATTCCAGTCATTGGTGATTGAATTTTCTCTATATATGAATGTACCTACATATCGTATATATTCGAATTCTTAATATGTATCGTATATATGCGACTTCTGGAGATGATTTTGCCATGACCCTCTATGTCCAGAGTCACTTGGTCATAAGGCCAATTCAATCACCAATGAGTCAGACTCAAATGAAACATTTCTTTACCGTGTTCTGTGAGTACCCAGTCATTTGTATGTATTTGTTGCTTCCTTAAGTTAGCTATAAAACAAATGTGACACTTATCAATACTATATTCTTCAAAGTCACATGACACCAAAACTACGGTCATATTGTCCACCAATAAGTAACTATAACCACACAATGGCACATTCCCAGCCGAATTAAAGCTGCAAATTGGTTTAGCATGCTTTTATTGTTGCCCTAATATTGTTAGCGGCTGGCTTCCGAATGAAACTATCTATCATCGTAGATATCCAATACATGGAGGTTTAAATCGTGCAGCTGAAAATAGTGGGCCATCCGGCAAGCTTGAATATATAAGCTCAATTAGTTGATCAGGTCTTTTAGTTTAAAAGAAGTTTATTTATAGAAAAAACCTGAAGTTCGAAATTGGTAGACTGCGCATCTTCAAGGAAATTTATGAATACCCTCAAAATTAGTAGTAAGAATATTTTTTAATTTTACACAAAAAATTCAAGCAAAACTGAACATTCGAATACACGAAGTGTTCTAAGGTGCATTACCGTGTCCTAGGGAACAAATATTCCTAAGCTGAAACTACCTACACGTCTACCCTCATTACACCAACTTTTATTTTGCACAAGCGCTCTTAACCGATAAAAGAGCGAGCTATTAATCAACTTGACAGAGTCCAAGAAAACACATTAGAAGTTTGTAAAGTTTATCCTGAACACGGTGCAGGTGAGGCAAATAACGTCGATAAATTTAGAGCTCGAATTCTGATTTGTGGGCTTGGGGAAATGAATTTGGGGCCAAAAATAATTTGCTGCGACCCATGTCTACTCACAAACCGAATCTTTCAATTGAAAGACATGGATATAACCGAATTGTAAGTTAGAGACCAGCTAGAAAATTAAAATTGTGCCTTATCCTTTAGTTAATAAATTCGATTAAAGTAGAATTTAATAGTTAGGTTTATGCTTACAAGATGCATAAACTGACACTCGATCATACTAACGTGAAAATAGCAAATGCGACATGAAAGTTCATAAACATAACTTAATGAATAGATAGATAATATATGAATGAAGAGGGTTTAAGCTTTTATTGAGTTAGATCCTTTACCATTCAAGAATTCATCACCGCTTTACCATTGAATGGGATCATTGTTAATCGCCAACCTTTAGTATTTAATAGAAATTCCAGCCGTTAAGGAAATCTTTGAATGTAACGGGCCCGAGAAATGTTATTCCTATTTCTCAGAAAAAATATCAAATAAATTTCTATTCTTTCCTCAACCTTAATTAAACTGTCGCGTTCTTCAGTAATTACTATAAAATACTGTACTTAAGAAGACGGATTGCATCGCAAAAACTAGCGTCAAGTTGTCTTAGACAGAAACTGGGAGAAATATGTCTAGAATTTATCCGGCTCAAAGGACCAACTCGAAAGTTTCAAGATTCTTCGCAAGATAGCGCGGTGCTGAGAAGTTTTCTTTGTAGCAATTGTAAAATTTACTTCCTTGTCGCCTTGTGAACTAGCTGCGACGTGTTGATTACCCCTTTCAGCAGTCCCAGAATTTCGACAGTACCTGAAAAAGACAATGTTATCTTAGATATGCAGTTTTATAACAGTGAATTTAAAGTTGGCGGAATTTTATTCCGAGAACAGTCTGCTTTACTAACATTGTTATAGAATTTTTTTAGAAAGAACATAGTAATTTTAAAACGTAATTTAATGTAGCAAAGTATTGGATATACTTTGTAAATTTCAAATTAAAATTTCGCAATAAAAATGTAAATAATTAAATCAAAATGACTGAGGATGGCGATGATCAGTGAATAAGATTGGTAGCTAAATATTGGCCCGCAAAAGTACCTGCAATTGAAGCACAAGAAGTTGAAGGAAGAAATCAGATTGAACTCGAACACCCTCTGGAAAGTTTCTATTGAGTTATCCAAAGACGTAATATGCAGTGTCAACTTTGCATTGACCGTCTCATCAAGACGTAGCTTCGTCTTTATCTTTCACGCAGAATTGAAAGAGACAACCTTACCAGCCGGCGGGCATCCGCAAACTACACAGCTAGTTATTAAACGCCAGCTGAATAATTCATAACATGAGGGTAGAACGAAATAACTTTGTAAGTTCTAGTGGCACCGGTTGCAACAAAGTTTAAACTTTACTACTGCACAAAAAAGTTCAATTTGGCGCGGTAGGTTTCTTACATTTTTATATTGACTTCAGATCTCCTTTAGTGATTTGAGAATCAAAGGAGTTAAATGCTTTTCAAGACTTTATTTACAGTTTTTTTAAGTATTAAAATTTAAGCGTAATGTTACCTTTTTAAGTAGTTTAAACTTTTAAGAAGTTTCTCAAACAATTTCACTTGGTAATTTGGATCTCGAAGTTTAAGAGGTTTAAAAGAATTTTCAGCAGTCCCCAAGTATTTATTGTAAGTTCCGAAGTTAAAAGTCCACTTGGACTGCGTAAATTGAATAAGTTATTGATATCAACTTCCACAGAGTAACTTCTATTCTTAGTTTAAAATCTATTGTACGTGGCTACGTTTACTTTTGCTGTTGCAAAAAGACAGATGTGTATAAAAGAATTTCGTTAAGTTTTTCTGTTATGTTCTTTACGTATCACAAAAGGTTTTTAAAGGCTATTCAATATCTATTCAAATGTTATTGGATATGCGTAATGGACCGAAGTTATTGATACTGAAATAGAAAAGATCTGAGACAGACTGTAGTTTGAAACAAACAATGTTAACAAACCTAGATAAGTTGAAAAAGTAAGAGAAATAGTTGTGGAATGAAATTGTATTAACACACACAATATATTCCCAGAAACAACTTAATTTTCTACATAAATAACTTAGCAAATATCACGGTAAATGGATCAATTTCCAGTCAATCATGAAATTCTACTGATACTATTACCAATGGACTGGATACTGAAACAAAAAACTTTTCGAGACAGACAGAAATATATAAGAGAATTATGAACTAAATAATAAAAACTCAACCGGTGATAAATAATAAAATCTTAAATAATACAAAAAAAATAAGAATATGTACAAAAAATGAACAAAAAAATAAGTACAAAATTTTACCATAGCATTTACATACTTCCCCGTACCCTACAAAAGTAATTGAACTAAAACCTATTAATTCACGAAAAGAAAAGATTTGGGATAAAGAATACAGGCCTTTTAATAAAACAATGGTTCCCCAGTCACCCGACAGGGATATTGGATGTAAATGGGAAATATTTTACACCGACGATTGTAATTACAGATAAATTAAAACGGGATATTTTAATCCAAAATGTAAAAATGATGACATGATTTTTTTTGTTAACCGTACCTAGAAAATTTTAGATTGAACTTTTTAGGAAAATTGTCCTTTCACTGCTCCATTGTAGCTGTTATAACAATACAAACATACAAGGTATTAAAATATGTTTATAATATAATGATAAGAATTTCGCTTTCGAGAAATAAACGTTTTATACACTTTATGTAAGTGGATAGGTTAATGACCTACTACTTTATGGTGACTGCTAAGTTATCACTCAGTATGGAAAGTTACCATAAAAGGATACATGGGTATTGAAGTGTAACTTCTTTGATTAAAACTGATTTTGCACCAAAGTGTTTCTTGTCAATTCTTGAAGTGATTGTTCCTTAGCAAGTTTTGGAGTGGGAAGTAGTCTTTGATGGTAAAACACTAACTTAGTAGAAGCCTATTAAATCTTGCCTTGAAGACATTTACATTGAAATCGAACGGGCACACCGACGCGGGCAACTTAGTCAAGTTGAAGGTTGGCAAAAGACTAAATGCTATTTTGTTTTTCGATATCTTGTCAATGTCCTGACTCCACTTAATTTTCCCCAAACGGAAAGCCGGGCTTAGAAGTCTTTATTCTGCACCCATAAACGAACAAGACTGACAAACAATTTTTCTAGTCTTTGAAGTAACCTAAATCTCAATTCAAACCGAAAGATTTTAATGCAAAGTTGGAAAAAGGTTCGGGGAAAGTTTGCAGAGATTCAATTAAGGTGTTTTCGGAGTTCCGCACTTAAGGAAGAATAAAGAAAACCATTCAGGATCTAATATTTTCATCCAGTTTTTGTCCAGTTATTTTTCTCCTGTCAGAAAAATTCTATAATGGTTGTTTTCATCGTGAAAATATATTTAATGATTCTGTACATTTTCTTCACTGCCATGAAAATATGCGTGGGAACATTGATCTTGGCTGATGGCTTCCCACGCATCTTTATCTGTAAGGTATATTTTGTTATACTAAAAAACATTGAAATTTATTTATATACAGATGGATATTTGTTCGCGGTATAGAGCACTTTGACAACCATTAAAAAAGAAGAAGTTATCTATCTCCTCCTACAGCCTGGTCTCCGAACCGTTACAGGACAGTAGAATACTGGTCTCACTGACCCACTACTAAGAAAACGTCTCTCCATATATAAGGAACACCTAGAGGCCTTCAAAGGTAGCTTCAGGTCATGATCCACTGCGGAGCACGGGATGTCATGCTGAGGAGGCAAAGTGCATAAACCACACTGCTTGAATGCCGATGGGTGGGGCTAGCCAGCGCAAGTGTTCGAAATTTTTAAGCCACCAGGTCTCCATGTCTTAACAATTGCTATCCAAAAACCGGTACCGACGACTCCACGTGCCCTCCGAAGCAAGGAAGCGAAAATATTGCCGTTATACATACTAATAATAAAGAGAAAAAAAAAAGATTTGTATTTTTGTATGTTTGTAATGAATAAACTCCAAAAGTACTAATCCGATTTCAAAAATTCTTTCACCATTAAAATGCTAAATTATTACTGAATGACATAGACTATATAAGTATCTAGAAAAAAATGTATAATATATAAAGATAATAAAATGATGAACCGGCGGGCGCTCGGGCACTCGGTGGCGGGGCGCGTGTTAACCGGAGTGCGGGGCATATGAAAATGTATTAAATTAACCGTATCATACATTCGCAAGTAATTCACATGTAGCATAGGGCAGCATTTTGACCACCAACCACCACGACCACGCGGATGAAGTCGCAGGCAAAAGCTAGTGTGATATAAAAGTGAATTAAAAAAGATATATAACGTAAGTGGGCCGTATAAGCCGGTTGTATGTGTGTGTGTGTGTGTGAATTATGATCATTTCAACAAGGACACTACGACCTTCGCTCGATACCTATCGAACGGACATTCGAATGTAAAGGACAAGGCCAGTCTGCAAACTTGTCTAGGTAATCTTATGCTTATTACCTGCCATTATCTGTTTAATTAAACGACCTTATTACTATTGTTATATGAGGGACGACCTTTGCTTTTTTAATTAATGTTATAGTTTTTAAATTATTAATTTCGTACAAATACATACAATTAATAATCGTATTATTATAAGCAAGTTTTATAAATAATATTTAAAGATTCATAATACACAGAAACACAAAATTTCATTATTGTATTGTTAACTGTTGAGGAGTTCCCTTGTCTGGAGTCAATTCTGAATGTAGTATCTGGTCATACTTGTCATAAAAATGCATTGTCATCAGGATGAAAATTTTATATAAAATTTCAGCTCCGTAGTGTTAGAGGAAGTAGGTCTAATTAAGCTTGCAAGTTGTGACCCGTAACAAACAAATATACAAACATACACTGCAAGTTAAATAAAAGCTTATAAAAATAATACAAGCCATCCCAAGAGAAGAGAGAATTTGTCTCGAACTTGACCTTATTAGGTCACGGAATATAAATAAATAAATATCTTTGGACAACTCACACACGACTATCTGATCCCAAACTAAGCTTTAGCTTGTGCTATGGTGATCGGACAACTGATAAACATACATATATATTTTTATATACATTTGTACTTATATAGATACTTACACCCAGACACTCAGAATAAACATTCCTGCTCATCATAGGAAAGTTTGGCCTGGGTGGGAATCGCACCTTCGATGTAACAGTCAGGTTCACTAACCACTAGACCAACCCGCCTGTTAAATTATTAAATGTTCATCGAATAATTAATTGCAACCAACTGCCCCTTTTTTGAGCTTGGTTCTCATCTCGTAATGTGAAGGCAGGCCATAGTCCACCACGCTGGCCAAGTACAGATTGGATAGGCCTTCGAAATCTGTATGAAGGTTTGTCAGGATTGCAGGTTTCCTCACGAAGTTTTCCTTCACCATAACAAGTGAAAATGAACGCACATAATTCTGAATTTATTACAGCATGAGAAAGTTAAAATAATAAATATGAGTTTTCACTCTGATGCCATGAAAGATTCTGTAATCTGTTCGGAGACGGTACAGGTGACCTGTAACACAGGTTTGTAAAAACCCAAACCAGGCACCAGGCCTTCACAAGGAGAGGTTAACAAGAATATTATCTCTAACTAAACTTCAGCTCTACTCTAACTTCCTTGGGAATGCAAATAAATACTTATTTTTAAATAGTGTTGCGAGAATCGAACAGAACTGGTCGAAAGACCGTATCGCTATGCTGTTACTACTATTTCAGTATCTTATTTTTTTATCACACTTAATTGACTAACATAAATCTGATGTCAGTCGCTGCCACTTCTATTACCAAAGTACCCTCACCTCAACCAGCTGTCCACATGTTAATGAAATGGTACAAAGCTACCTTTCATAGCTTCTGCGTTCAAAATTCATTGGGCTAATCCGTTTTTAATGGAGCATCACCTGTCAGTTTTGACAGTTTGACGCTAAACATGCCGGAACTTTCTAGCGTTACACAGCATGTAATGGTTTATCGTGGATAAAATACAGGTAATATATATTTGGAAGCGCTTATAGCCCAGCGGTTTTTGAAGACCTAGTTCAACAAATATTTTAAGTATTGTGGACGCGGTCGGTAGGCAACTGCTAGTGGAAATAATTCTCGAGCAGTTCTTTGGTTCGGAGGGCGGGTAGTCAAAAAATAAGTAAAAAAAATATTTATTTAAATTTTATTCACGCGGGTATTCAAAATATACTTATGAACGACAACATTTTTTTAATCTACCATCGTTTCGGTAAGGTGCTATTTTGAGGAGAAGAAACGGCGAAAGAAACTCCTCAACACATTTTTTAAATTACTAAGCACATATTAGCAAAGCTGACAGTCCTGTTTGTTAAGGACAGGTCCTTCACTCCTGTCTTCTGTCGCTTCTTACGACACCCTGGTCTGCGAGCACGGGATTAGGATTTGTACTGTAAGCCGCCTAAATACATAATAGGGACATCACACACTTTTAACTCTTGTAACCATTACCAAAAAGCGAGGCAACTAATTTATAGAAATGTCACACCATAGCCTATCCATATTCATACGGCACCGGTCGGAGCGAATTATTTGCTTTGTCCGATGTCATGCCATTAACTCCGGCAGCCATTTTTCAATTATGCCCAAATGTGTACAGCGTATATAAATCATGTGAGCACTACATATGTAAGTGCATATACTGCCCGAGGGAGGTTTGGACCGGGGGTGTGTTTAATTTGTAAACGAAAAACGGATCGAAATGTATACGATATAACCTTATTCAATATCAGTCGGACAGGGGTGCATGGCAGTAAAAAAATAATACGAAAAGATTTTTATGCGTTCGAAATATTTTTATGAGAGGCAATGTTGTTTTATGGAGACGGATTCGGTTGAATTCTGTTTGGGAATTTAATAGATGTTTACCATTCATTGCTGGTTTTGATCCTTCACAGCGTACGGTGGTGTGTGAAGATGTAGTATGGAATAGGGTACAGTTTTGTAGCGTCTGCAAATTTCAGGAATTTCCGTCCAGCTTTCACTGCTACCGGAATAATTTAGAATATTTTTTGCGCAGTATACGGAAGCGAACGCGATTTGATTAATGTTTGGCTATTAGTTGTAGAGATGGCGCTTATTTCAATTATACAGGAATAAGTAACAAAATTATCTATATTAATAATTTAACTGTAACGGGGTCAATTCTGTACATTGAATATTTTTTGAAAATTTTGATGTAGCCTCCCTGTTATGAATATAGAGATCAAAATGTTTTTTGTTATTGTT